>WUQG02310041.1:0-19179 GCA_011317285.2 Androctonus mauritanicus | reverse complement strand
ACAATAATAAGTTTCACCATGTTGTCCTGGAAGTGGCACATGATGAAACCTTGTTATGACCCAGAGGAATGTCCAGATGCTCCTCTGAGTCCCAACAAGGAGCGTCAGGACTCTCCTCAACAAATACTTGTCCTGTATGTTTCAGAACGGTCTGTGTCATTTCAAAACGCTCAGAACGTGTATTGATTTTGTCGGAGTTGCTCACAATGCGTTGTGGTTGCATCACGATGGTCATCAAGTATCGGTGTTTGGTCGTATGGAACTGGACACCTTGCATTGTGGCTCTTTTTTCGGTAATTGTACGATTTTGGTGTTTTGACGTAACATATATATATGTACACATCGTTTTTCTCTCAGCCTAACCTAATTTGTCGCAAAGTCTCATTTTTATTCTTTTTATTCCTGTTTGTTGCTTATTTGCTTGTGTTCTCAGAAATCATGAGCAGCTTGAGTCCAAGAAATCAATTTTCAATTTTGAAATCATCATGTTTTGAACTGACACGCCATCTTTCAAGAATACTTTACGAATTTTAATTAAAATTCGAGTCTCAGTTTCTCATTGTTGAAGTATAGCAACTCGAATGTCTTCAGAATCAACTTCCAATGCACGTTTGTAGCTATAAAACCTGGAATTTCTTTTTTGATCAAGCAACAGGATCCACTATTGTAGTTGCATTCGAACTGTGAACAACTGTAAGAAAATAGGTAAACATTCTTTGAAATATTCTTCTATTATTTTGTCAAAAACTTTTTCCATGTTCAAAAAAAGCTGCCTATATGTATCATGAGACCGTTGTTTACTGATCAATGCTGTTCTAAGCATTCATTGCAAATCGTCCAGGATGATTGATATACATTTCCACATAGCTCTGTTATTCATCGATATAAATCGATAGAAATGATTCACTTCGCTAGCCATAGGACCCAGATTGAATCCAATCTTACAAGTTAGATGGATGGAATGTAATGTTGGGATGGAAGAAGACCTTATGTATGCGAAATGCTTACTATTATTATTTTATATACCAATTTATTAATTACAAAAGAGCACATAAAATAATGTAGAGATTAATTTCACACTTTAATTAATAAATCGCATCTGGAAAAACGACAAAAATACGGATCGAAGTAAATGCAGTGATTCGTGTATTACGTATCATCATATATTATCGGTTTCATTTAAACACACATTATACAAAAAATGAAAAATTAATTTTTCTATTTTTAACTCTTTTATAATTAACTTTGTTAATAAATAAAATTTTATAAAATATATATTATTTTTCACAGGGAAAAGTCGAAGCATTAGGTAATTACAATGAACTGATAAATTTAGGTATCAACTTAGGAATAAAGCATGAAACATCGACATCATATACAGAAGATGAACTAATTTCAGAAATATCTCCTGACACAAGTGTAGTTAGTAATTCTCAGTCATTCAAACCAAATAATGTGCAAGATTTTAAGAAACAAACGAAAATTAAGCGAAAAATAAAGCAGGTAAATTAATTTAAGTAAGTTATATAAAATATTTTCAAAATTTGATTTTATTTTCCAACTAATGTCTTTCTTAAAATGGAAAGTACTCTAATAAAAGCGTTTTCTATTAATAAGAAAGAGAAAGGAAAAACTGATAATCTACAAAAATTATTAAATGAAATTTAATAATTTTGTAGACTTCGTTTAATTCTGTATTTCTCATAAGAAATAATTCGATGAATTTTTAAATTATTTTAATCAAATATCTAATTTGTTTAAATGTATTTGTATTTTCTGTAATGTATATCAATATACTGAAGTTTCCTTATTTTTAAATTTAATGCTCATTGTTTCTCTCATGCATATCTTACAGTAATTATATTTTATTTTATATAGGATGTAACAAGTAAGTCTGAAAAAATTGTTCCAGGAAAGGAAGAAGAATTATCTAGAAGAGTTGTTGCATACATGGATTATATTAATGCTGGAATAGGAAAGATCTATCAATTTTCACTACTGTTCATGTTCGTGATAACACAAGCTTTGATTAATGGCAGTGATTACTGGATCGTTATATGGTAATTAATATTAAATATTATTATTTATTAATTATAAAATTTAACAATGAATGACGAATAACATTAGAAGAAATGATCTTTTGATATCCATACCAGTTAGAATGTAATCTTAATGTTTAATTTCATATAATTAGAAATTTTTGAAATTAAGAATTTGCGTTAAAAGTGTTCTATACTTTAAGCGTATGTGACATTTTATGCAATGATGGAGATGGTTGAACTTCTGTTCATCAAATATCTATAATATTTTTTATTTATGGCTTTCCAAATGAACGGGGCAATTTTTCAATTAATAATGGTGTGTTTAGATCTTCAATTAAATGTTCAGACAATAGGGAACCGAAACGAATCCCTCTCTTATGAAAATGTATTCCATATTCATATCTTCACTCGGTGGAGTGAGTATGTGGATACAGATACTAATACATAATATATTAGTATTTTAAGAGAATAAGAAGTAAATTAGTATAGGCAAATGAAAATTAAACTAGCTCTATAAAAATTTGACCGCTTTTCCCACTCCCATGTCTCTCCTAACTCGGTCGGAATGGACCATGATTGTCACCTATAGTTTTGTTTCCTTATCAATAGTGAAATAAAATTCGCTTCCATTCAACGGAGAGAAAAATTATCTAAGTTTCACATCATTACCAAATTAGGAAAAAGAGAAGTCAGATCAACGTGGCACATTCGCTAATAACCTGATTAAACCACAGGAAATCTCTTATCCGCACAGCCGATGCATATATATATATATGGATTTCGTTCTAGAAAAGGGAAGAACGCAAGAGCACGAGAGATAAAAGAGAAATGTGCACGAGCCGTCTGTCCTCAACAAAGGTCAGAGGTCAATCGTCGATGGCTCAAGTCGTCAAACATTCACTCAACGTGATGCGAAGTAATCCGTTTTTCCCATCTCAGCCGAGACTCCAAAATCATCACAAACCTGTTGTGTAATAATTCTTTGATAATAGTCTGTTATTCTGTGTTGGTGCGGATTAAACACATAAATAAGGACTAAAGGCTGTATTATGCTTTGCCAACACATTCATCTAACAAGATTAACTAGTGATCGCTTCTGTTAAAGAAAAGAACAAGATATTTATCCTACCGTGACAGTAACCTTAAGCCTAACGTGAAGCATTTGTATATGTAAAGGAAAATCTCTCTAAAAAATGGAGTTTGGTTATTAAACCGTAGTCTCTCATTCGTAACAGCTATTCACAGATAATTTTCTCGTCCTTACGTAAAAATCCATATAGTTCGTAGGCCATGCCGGTTTGTTTAGTGTCGCACGCCGATACTGAACTAGTGTCAGAACATCCTGATATTGTACCACAAGGTCCTGAAGTTTCACAGTTCAACTGATTATGAATAAATTCATATGCACCTACTCGGCTTTATTGCAGCATGGAAATATGTTGTATTTCCATTCTGAATAATTGGATTCAATTTCTAGTCCCATATCTCCAGTTTTCTAAGGATGTTTTGGATTGTTAAATTGCGTCATTCTTCTTACAACTAGCACAAATACGATGCAAATACTTATAATTGGCTTTTGAAGATTAGCCCATTAGTTACCTCTGGTTAGAAAGCAGCATAAAACAGCAAAAATAGAAATAAACTATATATGTTTGTTTATTATTTAAATTCTTTAAAATTTAAATTATTTTTTTTGTCAAGGGACCAAACCACTTTCTTATATATTAATTACACAACAGCAGTACGATTAGAAGATATTTCATTTTTGATCCATTTTCATGTCAGTTTCGCTCCGTAGAGTAGTACAAGTAGTATTAGAAGACATAAAGAGACAAGCTCTATCATAAGCTAACACCTATCTGTAGGAATTAGCCAGATTGTGGAGTATGAGTATCGATGAGCCGGGTCTGGAGTCTGAATAAACATTTCCGAGAATCCTCTAAAAGTCAAATCCAATACAGCCGATAATGCAATCGAGTAATGAGATATAAATTAGGAAATATTCTTCTCTATAATGAAAGTTCTCGTATTGCATTTTCAATAGATGTCAAAGAAATTTTGAAAATGTATTCATTTCATATTTTATTCCACTTTTTTTAAATAAAGAAAATGTTTTTAATAAAATGTGTTAATATA
Organism: Androctonus mauritanicus; assembly: GCA_011317285.2. Classification (NCBI taxonomy): domain Eukaryota; kingdom Metazoa; phylum Arthropoda; class Arachnida; order Scorpiones; family Buthidae; genus Androctonus; species Androctonus mauritanicus. The sequence goes on along the minus strand of WUQG02310041.1, from coordinate 15,001 downwards.
TTTCATTTACATCTTTTTGTCATTATTTATTAATCATCGATTAAATAATAAATTTCGGATTAATCAAAGTTCATCCCAATATCGAGTTGGTGTATCCTATTCCAAAGTTGATCCAATGTCTGTGTGATAATGCATTCATTTACCATCATGGAGAATCAGAGTTCAAATCTGGGTTCACACTTTATTTTTCTGGCACGGTTCGTTGAACCCCATTCTCTATTCTTCCGATTGATTCCACCATAGCTATAATGGGATGTAAAAAGGACCGCGAGATAATGTAATGATCTTGTGAGATATGGCAGCATAACTCTGATAACTAAACCGAACCTAATCTAATCTTTGGGAAGTCAGAGTGTATATGACGAAGATCAACGAGCCAGAACTGAATTTCTCGTAAAATTTTCGAGATGAATCTTGCCGATTCGGTTTTGCAATCTATGAAATAGAAAGCAGAACCGGCCAATCAATTCCTTTATTAGAAAAACTGTTTTTAAATAAATAATAGTCGAGAATATGACCACTTTATAAATCAGGCGGTTATCATCTTCTTTAATTTGAGTTCAATTTTAGGCACATCGAATTTCTCAGAAGAACCTCAGCCTATCCATTGAATTCAATTCTTCACTTTCTAGTTGATACTGTCATAAATCTCGGCCAGCCGGTAAAGCACTTCAACAATCGTAATAAATATCTATCAGTTATTTTGATGTAATCCAAATGAACTTAACCAGAAGTAAAATAAATAGAATATGTAACATCAGAATATGTAACATATAAAAATCATGTGTTACATGTAGAAAAAACTGTTGTGCTTATGGCTAAATATATATAACTTAACATATTTTCTATTTTCTCATTATTCCATCTGTTTGTTATTTACTTATCAGATGTTATTAATAAAATAAAATTTACAACAGGATTTACTGTGTACACTTGTCTCAATGAATCAATTAGGTCTTCAGAGTAGATATGTAATAGATTTATACTTAACAGATGATTTCATTTATTATTTATACTCACTCCCTTAAATATCATATCGCTATTTCTTTTAAAGAATACTATTGTTTCATATAAAACGATTAGAATTGATTCTTAAGGTATTTTAATTTCAGAGTTCCAGAAAATTTTAATATTTAGAATAATCCAGAATGAATACTAATGATAGTATGATATAAGAAAAGGAAAAACATTTCTTTATTTATTTAAATATGTAACAAAATATAATTTTTTAATGTTTTTAATTACAGGACAAATCAAGAATGTCATTTCATTAGTAAGAACAAAACCTTCGAAGTTTTTAAATTCAATTTTGATTCAAACAACAAAACCAACTGCACAGATAAATTTTCGCATGAAAATGAAATGTTTTATTTATTCGTTTATACGGGCCTGATATTTGGATTAATTCTTTCATCTATTGTCACCGCCATTGCATATTTGACTATGTGTTCGAAATCCTCTATAAATCTTCATAAAAACATGCTTCACTCCGTCATACGTACTCCTATATCGTTCCTGGAATCAAACAATATAGGTAAGAAAATTAAAAATTTTCATGAATGTATAGTGTTTTCTTATTAGTATAAATACTAATTACTAATATATAAATTTTAATTCTATGTGGGTTATATTTTATATTGTCTGTAAAATATCTGCAAAAGCATGTTGAATATTCTGCATTTAATTTGTAAAGTAGTTTATCTCAAACATATGATGACTTCCTGTTATTGAAATTACGTAAACAATTCAGAATATCGAATTATAAATATTAAAATGGATAACATATAATAATACTTATATTTTTTTATTTATATTAAAGCATGATGATTTTTTATTTATCTCAAAGTTTTGTGAATAATAGTTTAAAGTTAGAAAATATTTCTATCATCCACTTTTACTCATCAGATGATAAATAGACATGATTATGGAATTATATTTAGTGATATATATTTTACGTTTCTCCAGGTTCCAGTAAATAGAAATAAAATTCATTTTTATTCGAATCATATGTTCTCATTATCGTTTTATATCATTTCTGGTCTAGACAAAATGATAAAGACTATGTTTTATTTTTCTAAACATATATTTACAGTATTTAAGGATATATAAATTACCATTTACATAAACATGAATTGAATTTGTTGAAGCAATTCTTCCTTAAGAGCCGGTTACCGACTTTCAATTAATCTAAGAATACTTATCGGTAGAATAACTTTAATTCGTTCGAAAATCTAAAGACTAAGTATAGAGTATTGCAAGAGTCATAAGTTATCTATCAGCCAGATAGCGTGGAGATAGTTTATTGCACATGTGCTGTACCGTAGCAACTGCTTTAACATGAAGACCCCGATTAAGTTATTTACTGTTTTCAATATTTGCAGCTCACTTTTGGTTCATTATTTTTAAAAAAATATTCACCAAATACTGTATACAAACCATTAACATATAGTAGCATAATAGGGAACACTTTGCATAATAGCTCTAATATAGATCTGAAAATATACGTTTGTGTTTCTGGTTTATTGTAATTCAGTCTTGTAGATCAATATATGTCGTTATAATACACATATATGTATATGTAATATGTTAGTAACCATTCACTTTATAAATTTCAAATAAAATAATGGATTTTCGATTTACAACGTGTATATTTCACTTATCTTTGGTAGTATTCATAAAACTGTTGATTTTCTTTAAAATAAATCTCACATGAAAGATCATTTTGAAGAGTAAATGATCAATCTATCTTTTTCAGAAATATTCGTTTTAGATTAAGATAAATAAATCCACATGATCTAAATCGGATTTGTAACTGGCAAATTCAATAAAGATGTTGAGTTTGCCAGGCCAGTTATATCCAGATAGTAAAACCTCTCTTTCCAAGTTAGTCCTTATATGATCGCACTTTTCATAATCAAACAGTAGATGGTTGCTATCCTTTACTCTCTCATTGCCACAGTCACAATGACTAATTTACTTAATACATTTTAAACTGTTACTTAATAGTGCAATTGTTTAAACTGCCACTAAACAGATAAAACAATTTTTGAATATATTGATTTATTGTTGTTGCTAAAGTTTATTGAACTAAGCCGAACTAAGCAAATCTAATTTTGTTGTAATTAATTTTGTCAGTACTAGTCGGAGAGAAATATAAATATTCACAAAGGTAACTTCGACACGCGGTTCTTTACGAAATATTGCATCATCAGATAATTTCTAAAATTAGTGTTTGAAAAAAATGAATTTATGGACGAAACAAAAAATATCAGGATGCTTAACAACAGCATTGCTAAGTACTATCGACGTCGAAGATCATGTATGATAATTTGATATAGATTTCATTTTAACCAATTTATATAAACAACAAACGCAATAAATCCAGATATGGAGAGTAGTGCCGAAGAGAAAATGCCAATTTATGCTCAATTATTACTTCAAATAAAATTTTTATTATTAATAAACAAATGTAAAATAATAATCATAATTATTAATTATAATTGTGCTTATTATTTAAAAAATTGACTGAAGCTGTGCCTTATATAATTTCAATTTTTATGACCATAGTTGAAAATATTCGAATTTATAAGAAATTTTTCATCAGATCAAAAGAGACTTTGCATTATCCGGATTAAATGAATCAAACAGCTAGAAAATATATGAATTATTTGTAAATATATTAAAATAATTCACAGAAATAGTGCAAATCTATATATCTCTCGTGAAACAATGGAAACTTTTAATTTTTTACTATTCACAAAAACATTACATATTTTTGATTTTAGTCAATAATTACTGTATTATCTTCAGCTCAATATTTTTCCTTTGTGGCAGCATTATTTGATGAATGGGCCCATTGATCAGCAACGATCACAGCAGCCTTATGTGATGTTTAGAAAACGTAATAGTTGATAGTTATAAACAAAGTTTCTTTTTATATGAAGTTTATTAATTATAAATTATAAATAACGTTAAATTTGCTTTGTCTCAAAACTATTAAAAGTCAGAATTATTATAGTATTACGGAATTCATTTAATTTTAAACTGTCTTTGCTATATTTAATCTAAATCAGTATTGCCTAAATGACATAGTGGTCATCAAGAAAATTAGTTTGGATTAAAATTTGCTTCTACCTGTAACAACTTTAATTTTAAAACGTATAAAAGAATTTTTTTTTATACTTCTTACTTGTTTGAAATTTTAAGATCAAAATCCTTAAATAATTAAAACGATAAAATATGCTTTTCGGAAACAAATTATTATAATTATACTTCTATCGAGTTAATTAAAAATCAATTTCTGATTTTTAATTCTTTTTCTTTCATTTCTTGAAGGAAAGGTTTTGAACCGATTTTCCGGAGATATGGGCATTATCGATCAACAATTTCCCATTATAAGTTTACTGATTCTGAATGTAAGTAACGAAAATCTTTAGTATGATTCAGTTAAACGGGTTTAATCAATTTAATAAATATTGCCATAAAATTATTGAACTTTATATTTATTGCTGTACCACTTCAATCTTTAAATAGAACATTTGGTATTATCATTACTTTGTCTACAAACTATCGACAGCTTTCAATGTTTATCGTTCTCGAAATTCGAGAAAAATAGGAGGTTAAAAAGCGATGATCATAAGGAAATTCCAACATATTTAAGCATCTCTTTTGAGCTTTATCGTCGAAACAAATGCCATTTTAATAGAAAATTATATTCTAAACCGCTTCGGAAAAATTCTACTAGATTTACCTACTGGAATTCTAAATAAGAGAATAATCTTTCCAAATCCTTATCAGATTTGGAAAGTTTATTCTTTTACTCAGAAAAATGTTTAGTTATCCAAAGAGGAGATATCGTAAAAGGTTTTAACTAAATTTCTAAAAAACTGTTTGATAATTAAGACCGTAGTAGTGCAAACAGATATTAATCTGCAATAATAAATAAGAAAATAATTTACTTTTTATATATTATTTAATTTTGCTTTGTAATTTTCATTAATTTTCCTGAAATTCAAATATTTAATTAAATTTTCTGATTAATTCTTTTATTATATCAATTATTGAATAATGTGAAAATATTTATATTTTTATAAGTGTTATCTACTTCTTGAATATAAGCTAAACAGTTCAACATTTTATTTATTTATTTTTTTCAGACAATTATCAACAATATCGGAATGTTTATTGTGCAAACAATCATCTATCCTTATCTGATTATACCATCCGTTATTTTATTAATTTTAACGTGTTGTCTTTGGATATTTTTCGTCAGAACTGCCAGAGATATAAAACGATTGGAACGTGTAAGTAAGTATATTAAAGTAATTCTATACTTACTTTTAATAATTCTGGTATTCCTTTGTTCTGGCAGCGTACCACCAGAGACAAAATAATTATGTAGTAATCACAAAACATTTCTCTTGATATTTGTCATATTTTAGTATTAATTTTCCGAAGAACAAAATGTTATTGAAGATGAAATTTATATAAATATCCATTTATTATAAATAACTTGAATCATCGAATAAAATTTTGAATATTCCGCTATCATAAAATGTAGTAATTCGAATATTTTCTGCCAGCATTATGTTAGAATGCTGGCATAATTTATGTAATGAATTAACTTCCGTAAATTAATTAAATTACTAAACATATAATTTAAATAAACATTGCTTAAGTTAATTTAAAATATTAAATTAAAATTCCAGTTATGTTATTTGATAAGAAATTATTTGGCCAATTATTAGAAATGAATAAAAATTTATTAAAGTCATTCAATCATAATGAGCGTTCAAAATAAATCAGAAAATACTTTGTCTAATCTGTCATAAAATTTTCCGTATGCTCTAGCCTGTTTTAACCAGCTGGAGAATAAGGAAAGTTTCTGTAATTCCCTTATAGCCAGATATTCATCTGGCTATAAGGGAATTACAGAAACTTTCCTTGTAGTCCCTGCGCTTTCTCATGCTTTATTCTTCTATAAATACAGTAAAACCTCGATTTTACGGACTATAGGGGGCAAGACTAGTCCGTAAAATCGAAGTAAAATTTTTTTGTAAGCATTAATTAGCATTTTAAACATATCTGTACTAATTAATGTGACTTATGCCTAAAAACTGTATTATTTTCCAATTTGCAACACCATTTTCCAGCTTGGCGGATCTCAATACTGTAGACAGTTTATGCAAATATTGTATTAATATTATTTATTTTATTTTTTGGGATGGTGTCCGTAAAATCCGAAATCCGTAGAATCGAGGTCCGTAAAATCGAGGTTTTACTGTATTTAACTTGAAGTATCTAATAATTTAAACATCTTCAATATTTTAATTGTGAAATTGACTAATTAATTTTAATAAAATTTATTTCCCATATAATAGTTTAAAATTACAGGACGTTTCACACTTTTTCTAAATAGTTATTTTTGTAATACACATGCTCGTTGTTCCCGTTAGTATTACTTGTATTATAAAGAAAAGCAAAAATCTTAATAGATAAAATTTATCTGAATGTTTTTTGTTTTATAATACATTTTAAATAGTATATTTGATATTAACTAATTTTTAATTTCATATAAACTCTCGATATCATGCTAAATGACGTGTTAACAAATATTTAAAGAGATATTCAGGAGAAATTGTACATACTCTTGTTGATGAGAAAAAACGACGATAGTAGATTAATTTCTATATGTTTAAGTGTCTGACCTAGAATTTTGCTGATTGTTATTATTGCAAAAAAAATCTTGCAATATTAATCAGAAAAATTCGTCAGTAAAATATTATTGATAGGAAATTCTATTCTAAACAGCATGCTACTCGAAGCTTGTGTAATAGAATAATCTTTTCAGTTCGGTTTATTGTCAGAAATGGACCATTAATAGTCCATTTGTGTAAATAAACTGAACTGAAAATACCATTAAGGGACTTGGTGGCCCTGGCTACATCAGTAATTATTAAGGAATGTTTTAATCATTTTTGATACAATATTAGGCTTAAGGTTTGAATTCTTAATTTCAAATATGAGCAGGAGATGATCGCAATTACATGATACTACTACTGTTGATACTTTGATGGACTCAGGATACATTTATTCATGGATAATGTTCCGTTTCCAAGTTTAAATAACATCTGGATAAATTCTTTATTTGTTATTGCAGGAGGCTTGCAATAATAGACGGAGAATTTATCTATCTATTAATACAAGCCACTTGCAATAACACACTTTTTTGGTTATTATTGAAGGAAGTCTTTAATCTTAGTTGGTCAATAACAATAACGACTGTGACATACTGAACGCGACGCGAAGCTAAGCGGAGGGAATAAAGATGACAGAAAACAGTAAAGCTTCGCTTCGCGTTGAACTGCGACGCAGCCTGTCTACGTTATATCCGAGTTAGTTCTGATGCTTCATGATTTCCCGATAGAGGTTATTTGCGGCTTGTATTTGATTTGTTATCAGAAAGAAATGATAGTATATTTTCGATATGGTACTTTTTACAGCCTGCCGAAGAAAACAAAAACGTGAATAAGACAAAACCACCAAATGCGGGCTCAAAATACACAGAGTACAAAATAAAACTTTTTGGTTTCGTACTATATATGATGAACAATGGATTAAATGTCAAACTTGGGTCCATACAAAATGTGCTGGAGTGAATCCAAAAATCAAGAAGTGCCTTTGTTTCAATTGTGCCTGATGGACGTTCTGAGAAACCAGTTTCTTTTATTGGACCGATGGCTCAATTTTTATGTACAAACTTTTTCTCATAATTAATTTGCATTATCATAAAAACAAATCACATTGTTTTCAATATTATAATGATACATTTTTTCCCCACTAACTCATTATTAAAAATGCTTCTACAATCTTATATCTTAAAAAAATGTTTAGGAGGTCCAAATTCGGTAACTCCCCCCATTCAGAAATTGCTTTCAATGAAAGTTATAACAAATTTTATGAAAACAGCATGAACATCTCCACGGTACAGCACACAAAGAAAATGTGATGGAGGCGAGAATCGAATGTATCAAAAATATATCAGACAGATTAAGTTTCCAAAAAAGATATTCATATTAATGCCAAACAAGATTTCTAAAAATGTCATTTCAGTAAAAATGGACTGATTAATCTAGCAAATCATACAAGAGTAAACGATAAGTTCTAAGCTGTCTTTCATTAGAAAATAATTTTCTTTACATGTGTGATAACGTAACTGCTATAGAGTAACTTATGTTTAAATCATGCTTTTATTTTATTTCATTCCATTTTTGAGCAATATAGTAATGTTTATATTAGTAAAATCACCAAATAAGCTATTCTAAAATAATTTTGAAAATTACATCATTTCTGATTAATTTTATGTGACTTACTCTATTCATTAATTTTAATTTTAGAAGTACTATTATACTTCTAAAGTTACATATCATTAATAAATTATAAATAACAAGAAGTGAAAATTGAAATTATTGACATGTATTTATAATTATTTTTATTTATTAATATTCTATTAAATTTTATAGCACAAAGTCCTGTTTTTAGCCATCTAAGAATATCCCTTTATGGACTCACCACCATCAGAGCATCGAAAACCGAAAAAAATTTCGAAATGGCTTTCGATAAATATCAGAATAAGCACACTTCCTGCAAATTTCTCTATACTTGTTTAACCAAGTGGAATAGTGAAAAAGTATTCTTTGCTTGCATTTTAAACCTCATTATAACTATTGTAATACTGTTTTCCGTATCTTCCTGTAAGTAATGATTAATTTTTATTTATTGCTTAATATCATATTAATTTTCAATTTACTTAAAATTTAGCTATCAATGGCAGTCAAAGTGGCCTTTCTATTTCTTATCTCATAATGATATTTACGAATCTGACAGCAGTTTTATATTTTGCTATGGATGCCGAAAGTCAGGTAATCTTATAAATATTTTTGATTGTATGTTTGTTTGTATCTAGTGTAATCTTAAACAGTAGAGATACTATTCGCAGTACTTGGATAATTTCTTTCTAGTGATCCGAATCAAATTATCTGTTTCGTCAATATTTTTTCCAAATAAGAGTTATGAAAAATATCAGGATATTTCAACAATTGTCGAATTTTAATAAATTAGTCGAAAGACGCCAATACGTGTTATAAAACTTCAACCTGGAAAGTTTACTTTCTGATGGTCTAACCTAAAGTAAGGTCTACTTAATAATTCGCAAATATATAATATATTTTTCTATATTATTAAAATTTCAAAAATACCAAATACTGAATAATTTTAGTCTCGTATAGATGATGGAATAAACATTGAGTATCAGACATAACATTTCACATTTCGTGATGTTTAGTATAATAAAATACGAAACCAACACATTAATTTTCATTAAAGAATTTTCTTCGAGTATTTCAATAAAGATTTCCAAATTGATAATCCTTAGTATGATATCACAGGTATGATAGTGGGAATTTGTTTCAATATTTGGTGAAAGTGATGTTGTTGCTGCGTGTAAACGAGCTTTCCAAATTAGTATCGATAATAATTAATCTGTTTTTTGACTTCGTGAAAGTCATTTTTTGAAAAAAATTGCTCACAGCAATAAGTACTGCCGAAGAGGGACATCATTTTATATATAAAATTAATTAGATTTGGATATTTATCTTTGGAAACATGTCTCACGTAAAAAGCTTGCAGAGGCACCTCACAAAACTGACTTTTCAGAACATCATCTGCCTGGAGTTCAATAATTCCATTTGAAGCGACATTTCTACTTGCTCCACGTCCACGTCAAAAGGTGTCATGAATATTTGGAAATGAAGTTACGTGAACGGAAATCCTCAAATCTGGATGTAAATTCTGTATTTAATGAAGATAGTTCCTGTGCAAGGGCATTCTTATCGAAATTTTTGTGGGCTGTTAGAATGGGAAAATGGTATGTATTTCCTGCACGAATCTAATTTTCCCACAATCCAAGTTTGCTTTGAAAATATTTTACATGGGTGAATAACTCATGGGTAATTTGTCCTGTTTTTGCATATTCGTATTTAGCTCGTTCAAGTAACTGATGATATCAACCTAAAATGCAAAATCAGATTACTATGCATCATGTCTCAAAGGTTCGACTAGTATGGCTTTGCCCTTCATATCCATAAAAGTTTGCACTTCTTCTCTTAACTCACTTAAATCGCTTAACATTTACTTAAATCGACTTAAATCGCTTCAACATTTTGCCCTTACTGAGCCAGCGAATTTCACAATGAAGAACCATGTATCCATAGTGGATTCCAAGTCCTGCAGGAATTGCTGGAACTGCCGATGATTGAAACATCTCGATTTAATAAAATTTACACACGAAACAACTGCCTTCATTACGTGCGTGAAATTTAATGATTTAGCACAGAGGTTTTCTTGATGAATGATACAGTGAAATGCGAACAGATTTTTAATGTCAGTATTACACTTTGATAAATCTGATTTTATTTTACCCACCATTCCCTCATTTTTCTCTATCATCGCGGGAGCTCCATCTGTAGCTCTACTCAACTTTGCCCAGTCTAATCTAAAACCACTAAAAACAGTAAAAAGTTCTTCAAAAATATCTTCCACATTTGCAGTGTCGTTCATGACTCGACGTGCGAGCAATTCTTCTGTTATTTTCAAATTTTGTCCAACTGCACGAATAAAAATTGCTAGTTGCACTGTATCAGTAATATCAGTGCTTTCGTCCAGTGATATGGAAAATGCTACACATTTTCCACGACTTGGCCAAGCGCTACTTTTATGTTTTCTGTCATTGCACCTATTCGTCTTGTGACTGTTCTTCTGGATAAACTAACTTCTGCGAACATTTTACTTTTTCTGGATACAAGATGTTTGCCATTTCTATTAAGTACTCTTTCACAAACTCGTCTTCTGAGAACCACTTCAAATGTTCCGCCAGTTTCTTACTAACAATATAACTCGCCCGACGATATCCTTAGCTTCTTCACTGCGTTTTAGTAAAACAGTTTGTTGCGCGGCTATATTCTTTTTTAATATTTTGATTATAACGCTTCTTAGTTGCCCTGTTAAACTTCCATATTTTTGAAAATGTTTGGTAGTATAATGTCTTTTTAAATTGTACTCACTCTTTTAAAACCGCAACGGCTTCATTACATATCAGACAAAATGGCGTGTCCTTATAAATAACAAACAAATATTCTTGGGTCCACTTTTCCTAGAAGGTACTATGTTCTTGATCAGTCTTTCTGTATTTACTACCTGGAGGTCCGAACATATTTTAGGACGAGAAATCTTTTCAAATTTTTCAAAACAAAACTTACTAATCCAACTTCTGTATTTCCCAACTGATCTTAACGCAAATTGGAGGGAATCACAGTTGCTTCTCCTCATATAGCAGGTGGCCTAAGCATCTCGAATATTCCAGAATTTACTGTCACCGTCTAGTGTAGGCGGTCGCCATATCGGCGCGACGCGGCGGGCCGTATTAATATGCAACAGAGAAATTTAGTGATGCATTTAAGTTGATAGCATGACTTCTTGTTGCAGTAAACAAACCTGGGAAAGGTTTAATATGCTAAAAATGGTGTTCTTTTTATTTCTTAATTAAATATTGTAAATGCAAATTTCTGCAAAAAAACTTACTATCGTAATATACAAAACATAGCACTTTCGCAGGGATTATATTTAACAAAAATTTTAATAGCTTAAAAAGTAAAAATAATTCCGACCCTTTAAGCTGGTACCCTTTAATTCGAAATCACTTCAAATAGTTTTAACAAATATATTAGAACAGTGAGAATATTTTGTTCTGAATGGATAAAATTCAAAATGCGAATATTCTCATGCGGTTATTATCCTTATTACTAGGTTTGATATTTTTATGTCTAAATAAAGTATAATTATATTAAAAACCGTAAAACACGATACTCCAAGGTTCAAGTACACTGCTTCTTATGAATTCAAAATCATTACAGCACTCAAAATAGGAATATTATTATAAGAATACAAATTATGCTAAAACTACACAACAAATAATGCTCATTCAATTCACTTGAAGTGCATTCGGTTCAGTCACAACCCTCCACCACAGGACGCAGTTCTGAATTGTTTGTTGATATGCTGATTTTAGAGTTTAGAATTTTCGTTGTTTACGTTACTATGGGGTGATCATAAACTATATTAGTTTGGACTTATTCTTTCTTCCTCTGTTCGATTTTCTCTGATCAGTGTTAGAGTTTGAAGTTGTAGAGGGCTACGACTGAGTTGAGGGCACTACGAGTGGATGAATGGCCGTTATTTGGTATTATTTTAGCGTAATTTATATACTTATAATAATAATCATGCTTTCAGAGATGTAATGATTTTGATTCCATAAAATATAACTCGTCGGTAAATAAATATTTAAATAATGGTATATAATAACTTACATAACTCTAATATGTAAGGTAACACTGCCAATATTGGACCACCGCCTAATTAGAAACACTGCTCATTTATCATGGCTTGATGAAGTTTAAAAGAATTTGAAGAAATGGGTAAATAAATTTCAGTATTTTAATATTTTTGGACAAGTTTCATGCCATTTTATAGTTTCCTATTTAGCATGCATATATCTGAAATATACTGATTTGAGAAATCATATTAATTTTCTTTTTAAATGTGATGAATAGGCATTCTATGTATATTTTGATATCAGGTTTAAGTTCTATGTTGTTCGCTCGCTGGTGACTACATTCATATATGGAATTTATTCCTTTAATGAACCATGCTGATCTTCTATATTTGGCCACTGTTCCCGTATAGGAAACAGATATCTTAATATGTTTTTGAGCGAATCAAACATCAGAAATGCTAACATTTCCATATCTTCCGATTGTCTTTCTACCAGCTGCTTCAAGAAAGTAGCAGACATTATTACTTCACTTTCTTCAAAAGTACTCAATCAAAGCTAAACTAGTAGAACAAATACAGATATGGCAGTTTTGACTACAACCCGATATGAGAAAGCATCAGAAGAAAGAAATTATTTAGCTTCACAAAAAACTACAGTAGCAGCAAAATGCATTGGCGCCGGGAATCCATCACATTACGCGAAAATTAATGCTATATTTGCCAAGAGTGGAAGGAGATAGCAACACTTCTATGCTTGAAATGCTAAGTGTGGATGCACAAGAAATGTATTAAAGCGGCGGAAGGCAAAAATGTTTTTATTGTACTGGATGTTTTGGAAAAACACTGAAGAAGGACAAATAACCGATTTTTTTATAAGTGTCCAAATTGGAATAAAACCAGTCCAATTTAGAACAAGTAGTCCTAAATTAGATCTTTAGGCAATTTTTTTTTTATATTTTCAGATTTTCAAATTGGAAACTAAAAATTTTTTGAGTAGAAAACATTCTTCATCCATTTAAAATTTAAATATTGTTTTCTTCATTGAATCAATTTGTTTGTTCATAAAATGAGACTGAAGCTTAGTGAGTGCAATACGGATTATGTTACCTCATCAGCAAATCCATGCATAACGTCCAGATTAAAATAAATATAAATATAGAATTAATCAGCTACAATAAGAAAAATATACATAAATTATTAAAATGTTAATAATTTCTGATTTTATAATATAAATTTATGATACATAAAATGATAAATGTAGGTAGTCCCAAAGTGTGCTCCATTTCTTTCACATTGATTGTAAAATTTCCAACCCATACTGAACATACAGGGATCTACTCTATAATATTTTAATATTTTTCTTTTTTGTTTATATATTGGCAAATTCTCCATAATTCTATCTTTCATGGGATTCTTTCTTCATTCCACTGAAAATTTAAATATTGTAACATTCGCTTCTTAATATTATACTTCCACATCAGATTCTTTCATTTTCTGTGACAACCAGTTTTTTTGTGTTTAAATGGACATGGTTAGCACGTTCCTTCAGTCTTATTTCGACTTGTATTTAGACAAGAAACAAAAAGGCGTTATAGAAAAAATTGAGAAAGAAATTTAAGTTATATAGACGTTATTTAAATGATATTATCATCATTAAAGATGGTCAGTTAGACGGTACACACCTAAAGCAAAGGTTGAGTGAATAACCTTTGCTAACCTAAATATAAATGATCTTGATGATTCCATAGAATGCAATCAAACATAGGAAATGCTAACACTTCCTCATCTTCTCATTGTCCTTCTATCTGCACCTTCAGGAAAGTAACAGACATTATCGTTCATTAAGAGATTCTTCCAAAGAGATTCAGTCGAAGGAAAACAAGTAGTACAAACACAGATATGAAGTTTTGACTACATAGCCATAAAGAAAGTAACAGAAGAAAGAAATTATTTAATTTCACAAAAAACTGGAGAAATAGCAAAATGCATTTTCACCAGAAATCATCACTTAACGCCATATGGAATCATCAGGGTCATTTATATTTAGGTTGAGGAAAAACGATGATAATTTTTATTTTTCAATATTAGAAAAGAATAAATTAGCATAAATTAGAAAACATAAACTATCTATTATATATAGTTTATTTGCGGTCGAAATTATTAATTATTCTATTAAAAAAGAATAACAAATATACTTTTTTAGCAAATGTTGAATCATCTAAGAAAAAAATGTTTTATAAAAAATACTTTATGTTATTCATTTATCTTTAGAGGTTTCCCAATTATGTGTAACATATATTTCACAGGAATATTTTCCTTTATAATAATATATAAAAAATTAACTCTCAATTAATGTACTAATTTAAATAATTTTTAAAATGTTCTTTATCTTTAAAAAAGAATTAAAACAAATTTTATATAAACTGAAAAAATTATTATAAAATATAATAAATTTTAATAAATATTTTTAATTTATTTATAATTAATATAATTTTTTTAGTTAACATCAGTTGAACGTGTTTTGGACTATAGCCATCTCTCATCAGAAGCAGCCAACCTATCACCACCTGACAAATGTCCACCAGAAGATTGGCCCCAGAAAGGTATTATTGAG
>WUQG02309930.1:0-19180 GCA_011317285.2 Androctonus mauritanicus | reverse complement strand
ATTAATATTTAATTTGAACTATGGTGCCACCATCTATTGGATTAATAATTAATTAAATAAATTTGGACTAAGGTAGCGCCATCTAGTATTTAATAATTTATTCACCAGGGGGAGTTAGTGCTTGTTTGGATTATACGTTTGGATATTGGTGATTATTCCCTGTGTGGTTTACTAATGATTTGTTATCTGGCTTGAGCCAAGCCTGTCTGCCCGGATAGCGCCAAGGGGGCCATGGCTATATAGCCCGTCCAGGAGCGCCGCAATCGGCCAAGTCCGATAAGTCTAAATTAAATACATTCTGAAATTGAAAATCTGCCGATGTCTTGGTAGTCTAGCTGGTAAGATGTTGGGGCGTTATCCTGAAGTCCCTGGTTCGATTCCAGGCCAAGGCAAATTTTTAATTTCAGAAAATTAGTCAAAAATTATAGTTTAATTATTAATCCAATAGATGGTGGCACCATAGTTCAAATTAAATATTAATTATTAATATACAGTTTTTCAAAAATTATTTGCCAGGGGAAGTTAGTGCTTTTCAGCTTATACGTTTAGATTACGATGAATAATCCTGTGTTGTTGACTAAAATTCTAGTTAGTCTAGAATTTTAGTTATAGTAATAATAATAAAGCAGTTTAGTAATAATATGGAACCTGTGTTGTTGTTTAGTAATGATTAATAGAGGGTAGCACTTGATTAAATAATTTGCATTTTATTTAAGATAAATTGCAAATAAATTAACACTAATTTTATACAGATATAGAATGTAAATTTAAGATTGAAAGGTACAAATCATTCAAAATGTATGAAAACAAGTTTATACCTTTTCTTATTAATATCAAAATAATCATTTTATTTGATTCAAAGTTGCTATGATTTGCCACTGATTTCTTCTCTACTTTTTTTTAAAGAAATTTTTAGAATCTGCTCAATAAAATTCATTAACAATTCCTTTAATTCCTTATAAATCTCTTCATATTGAACTAAGGAGTTTCTTACTTTTTCAAATTATATCCTTATCTTAAATCTTCCAAATTCATGTTTGGATGAATGTTGAGGAAATAATTTATTGAAAAATTAACATGACTAATAATTTATTATTTTTTTCCTTGTTTATACATTATTATATATGTTAATTCACAATTCTCATAATTTAACATTAAAAAAAATTAAAGATCATATGTATATTTATCATACAATATACATAGAGGTTGCTTGCCAATACTGATATAACAGCTAAGAATTTTGTAATTGTTGTCCATAGTATCTAGAACAGGTTGGCAAACTTTTGAGATGGAAGAGCCTCACAACAATTTTAAAATTATTTGAGCACCTTCAATATATTTTTACAAATAAGGAAAATTTAAAATAATATAATAATAATAAGCCATAATATTGATATTAACTATATTTATTAAATGAAGAAAAAAACAAAAAATTGCTCTAATTGGTTTTAATAAGTGTGAACCAATACACTTGCATTTCTTTAGAAAGTTTCTATGTGTCTGATTTGTAGCTAGTCATTTTTAATGTAATGCATGCATCTTAGTGCCATGAAGTTTTTCAAGATCTATAAAACCAATGAAATCACCATTATGTGAATAAATCCTTTAAAAATTTTATAAGTGAAACTGTGATAGTTTTATTTTCAATTTTATTTAAAAGTCACATATGGCTCGTGAGCTGTAGTTTGCCCACCAAATTTTGTGAACCAGATAAGCACATAATAACCCTCAATATTTGTAAATTTATTTGGAAATGTTGGAGATCTCCATGCCTACATTATACAATGAACCTCAACACAGCCATCTGTCAATATATATTTTGTTTTTATAATAGTGCATATTTGTACAAAAACATATTAAAAACAATTTTCACTTAAATAAATCTAAAATAAGAAATGTTACCTATGCATTATTTTAGCATTTAATAAACAATGAAAATTCTATACTGCTTGTAATTTGTGTCTGTGTTTATTGTTGGGAGGAAATTTGATTGAATTAACTTCTTTAATCCTTTTGCTGCCAACTATTTTTTTAAATTAAATCTAATTAATATGCAAAAAATACAATTATAATTGTGAAATCTTGCTTAATTTTTGTCAGTCTTTTAAAATTTTCAGTATTTATTGCATTTTTGTCCTCTTCTAACAATGTTAGCATTTTTTTCAAATATTTTTTTCTTGCAACTTCAATGAAAACATGATTCCTTTATATGAAATTTAGCCCTCCAATTAAATAATCAATAGTTTTACATTTTATTAAAAATTAATAGCAACAAAATATATATATATTTTGTTGCTATTAATTTTTAATAAAATGTATATAAATACTAATCCAAATCAGTATAAACTCTTCCCCCTCATGGTTAATTTTTGCAATAACAGTCTATTAATAATTATTATTTAAATTTATACTACGGTGCCACTATCTGTTGGATTAATAATTAATTAATAGATCATTATTGCAAAAATTAACCACTAGGGAGAGTTTGTGCTGATTTTGATTAGTATTTGAATACATGGTTAATCCCCTAGAAATCAATGATTAAAAATGTATATATTACTTAAGGAGAATATAAGAAGAGAATATGGTCATTTACCCTTTTGCAATATATTTTAGCAGATTATTCATAGACAATATTGCTTGAATTAATGCTCACATAATCTGATTTTCTCCAACCAATACTGTGTTTCCAATTTGTTAATCTGTCTCTTATGCAGTGAAATTGTAAGAAAAGATATTCCATTTCTATCTTAAAAATTAATTTATTAATTAATTTAGGTTTGCTTACAATGTAACAGTGAAATGATAAGTGAGATGACATTAAATAAGAACTACCATATAGAAAAATAATATTGATAGTGGACAATTCATAGATTTGAATATTTGACTTATGATCTTGAAGTTTAATTGAATCCTATAGTATCCTAGTTCTGCTTGTATTTATAATAATATGCATAATATTATAAATATTATTGATAACCTATATATACATACTGTATTAGATTCACATTCTAGATGATTTTGATGATATTTAATCACTTAAAAGAGGTATTTAAATTATGAATATTAATTCATATGTTTGTTTTTGTTTGTAACTCAGATAGTATATAAAATTATTTCTGTATTTGAGATATAAAAATAGCAATATTTATTGTAATCTATTTCACAGTTTAATTAGAATTATATTTCACAAATTTGAATAAATAGTTCTGATTATAATGTAGCCGGGTGTTTTGGTGTGATTGTCACCATTTTGAAATACTGGCAAAATATGTTAACTGTGTAGTTTTTATATAATAATCATAGCTAAAGCATTCTGTTATAAAGTTGAGATTTCTTTAAAAATTTGAAATTTTTAAAATAAAATTTCTTGTATGAACATAACCAGAATATTCATAACTCTAGTTGAGCTTGTATTTAATCTTATATATATATATATTTTTTATTTTGAAAAGTAACTACATAGTTCTAGAACTCATTTATATTACCAAGTATTTTATAAAATATTAAATTTTTAAAATATGAAGATTTAGTTATTTGAAAGAAAATATTTTTGTTATATAATATAAAATACATATTAAATAAATGTATTTTATATGCTTTTGGTTATTGGATATATAATGTGATATAATAAATTATATTTGTTTTTCACACACTCACACTATATATATATAATCTAAATTTGATTTTTCATAGGCCGTCGTGGAGGTTATGGCGGAAATCCAGGATGGGGTTCTAGACCTTCTGGATCTGGAGGATATAGAGGACCAGCTTCAGGTGGTCGGGGTTAGTTAATTATAAATTCTTAAAATATTTTGTATAAGTTTATAATACTGTGTGTTTTTTAATGGTTCATTGTTAAATATAGGCTTTTCAATGATTTTTTTTCTATTAAACAAGCATTTCAATTTTTTATAAAATTACTAATGGAGAATTATACTCATTTCTAACATTCTTATGAAGTTTCAAGACAAATGAAGCAGTTTCTCTAAGCTATAGAATAGTCATTTGCTAGTGGAAGAAAAATAATATTAAAACGTTGAATTTTTTTTATATTTTATAGGTGATTTGTAAAAAAAGTGTAGCATACAAATCTTTTATATTGAATTTGTTCATAGTGAATTTTTTTGTCTTATTTTTGTGCTTATCCTTAAAATTTATGAATATGGCCTAAATTATTATTTTGAATGTTAAAAATTAAAATTTTATTCTTTAATTAAAAATTTATTTGATTTAATTATATATTTTTTCTTTTTCTAATTTCTTTTTTAAATTTTTTATATCAATATGAAATACTTTATCCAAATGTAAGTCAACCACCAATCAACTATTGGTATTGGGAATAGAAAGACAGAATGCAATAGTAGAAGCAATTTTCAAATGTCATATCTGATGAACAATATAACAATATGAACAATATATTTTTATTGAAAACTTAATTCATCATTTTATTAAAATTTATATTGATATTTTTTAAAAATTTTGTTTGGCTAAATTGATATTAAATTCATACCCATCTGTTTCATTGTGAATGTTACCTGGGATTTCATACTCTTGGTTGATTCATTTGAACATCAATATGAGCACGGAATAACTCCAAAACAAAGTGCTGTGTCAGACAGGAGTCAAGACATAGCTACTTGTGATGTTTAGTTGTGTTTTAAATAATTGTCTGTATCTGTGCTGAGAAACTTTCTTACTATGTTGCCTATATTGAGTAGTGATGCCTTTTGTAGTGTTATGTATGTCTTGGGATGTAGATATAGTGTTTTGAGGCTTTTGTGAATTTGTGAGGAATTACTCCTGTTGCAGATAGAATGATTAGTATTGTGATTACCTTTTGCATTCCCCAAAGACACTTAATTTCTTGTGAGAGTTCTGTGCATTTGTTAATTTTTTGGGTGAATGCATCCTGGATGTTGTGTATGTTGGATATTGAAATGTCTATAATGTAGGTAACTTTGTTCTGTTTGTCTATGAGAGTGATGTTTGGTCTGTTGTGATGTACAGTTTTGTCTGTTAGGATTGTTCTGTCGTAGTACATCTTGTTTGTCGAAGTTTCTAAGATTGTGTCTGGTATGTATTTGTAATATTGTTTGTGTTTATTAATTTGTGTTTGGTTGCAAGCTTTTGGTGCATTATGTTTGCTACTTGGTTGTATTAATGATAATTAAATTATCAACATTCCAGTATTGAATTTACACAATTTTTAATTAAATTGTAATAATGAAGTGGAATTCATAAAAACATCTTTTTTGATATGTTTGTTTACTATATATCACTTTTCATATATTTGAATTGCAAATGATCTTCAGTAGTTCAACTTTTAGATGCTATTTTTAAGAAGAATATTATGTTTAATCAATCATTCCTTACTAGTAGCTTTTTGCAAAGTCATTTTAGGAGTTTACCTAAGAGGATGGATTGTAGTTATTCATAACAAAGAATTTTATGCTAAATTTGTTATCAGTTGAATTCATTTTAAAAAATTACATTTGTCTCATGGTGCTGATCTGTTGATTTTTTTATAATTAAAAAAATAGTGCAGTATTTGACATAGAAACCATTTGAATAAAGCTTTCAAGCCAAAAGAGCAAATAATACATCTGATTCTTTTTGATATTTTAAACCAAGATACTTTTTCTTTTAGTAACTTGCCAGCCTTTAAGGTAAATGTTATTTTGAATGAATTCAGGTTTGATCTTTTATTATAGATTTAGGTTTGGGAAATGTGTCGTATCTTTTAAAAAACTCTCATCATTTTTAATAAAATATTGTTTTGTTGCTTTAAAAATTTCTTCATTCCATTTTTCTCATTTAAAACTCAATTGTGAAAATTTTGTGTAGTGTGCTCTTTTCCCATAAAAATATATATCATCATTAACCCTTTATTCTAATCCAGTTTTCTTGTGGTGTTCCCACCAGCTTCACTTAAATTTTTGAAAAATTTCTCTTTGCATTTTTCATTAACTTTTTCAAAATTTTTAACACAAATTGGTAGTTTTATAGCAGAACTTATGATGTACAAGATATTGGTTTATATATATATATATATAAGATCTCAGAAAAAAATTTTCTGATTTTAAAAATAAAGCTTATTTTTTATATCAATCAAATTTTTTAGTATTGTATCTGTAATATGTTTTGTATTCATAAAATTTTTTCAACTAATGAAGTATTTTTAGCTTAGTTGGTGTCGAAATCACATCATTGATTATTATAATGCTGACATTTCTGTTGTTTCAAAAGTGTCAATGGAAGAGTTTATCTGATGGTTTAAAATTGCATCCAAGTTATTGTTTGTTTTATTTCGTTTATAAAACAATTTTTACATAAAAATTTTTAAAGTATTGTTACAAGAAAAAGATTCCCTGTTATTTCTTTGAAGTATTTATTTATTATTATATAAATGAAATGTTCCTTCTATATTTATCTTCTATAATATATTTTTTATTCTAATTCAATAATTTTCTGTGAGTATAGATGTTGTGTGTAAGATTTTCTAAAATATATAAAATTATATTATAATTATAATGTTGAAAATACTTTTAATTTTTCTAATTTTAAATTATTTTGTTTTAATATTTGACCTTTTTTTTTTTTGTTTATTGCAAAAGTTGAAATTATTGTGTTGATGGAAGTCAAAGCTTAATATTTTTCTTATGAAAGATGGAATAAATCATACTTTGAAAGATTTAATTATTGTTTAGAAATTGTAAATGCATATTTATAAATAAATTTCCAAAATGAAAGATTAGACTTCATTGAAAAAGAAATGAAATAGTAGAATAAATTCAAATTAGATATAATGATTATTCACTGAGTGTTTTTCAAGCTAATATTATTTTAATTATCTATACAAAAAATTTTATATTCCTCATGAAAATGAATTGAAAGAATAGTAATAGTAAATATTTATCCCTAATAACTTTGACGCATACATAAATAAAGTATTTGAGTGTGGTAGATCAAATGGCAAAATAATATTTTTAGATAGTCACAAATGTACTGAAAAAAATAAGCCATGTATAATGAAATTTGGCCAATAATTAGAGATATAATAGTTTATAAATTTTTTTAAAATAAATTATTGTATTATAATTACTATTTTATATTTTAATTTTATTTTTGTCAATTATATAAGGGAGAAAATTTGATATACAATTTTGACATTTTGGTTAATTATGATATAATTTATAATTAAATATGTAATTATTTATTAATGTACTGTAAAAATAAATAAAACAATTATTATATAAACAATGAAAATTCACATTGTTGCAAAATTTTAATTTTGATAGCCAATATCTATGATTAAATAAATCTGGGATATTTATAAGCATTCAGATATCATGTTTAAGATTTAATATAGATATTTAATATCATTTCTTATATGTTGTAAATTTATATCCAATTAAGATGGAAATTATATTTATCTTCAGAATCAGGTTTTGCTGACTACACGCAAACTTGATATATAATCTAAATATAGCAAGATTATAATGAGCAAATATAAATTGTTTTCTCATTATAACTTTAATCTTGTTATATTCATGTTTATTATAAACAAGGTTTATTGTCTTTAATATTGAGAAAGCAAATTATTTGTTATCAATTAATTTTATTTTTGATAATAATTCAATGAAAAGAAAATTGATTATATTAAAAAATAACTGGCTAAGAAATAAAAGAAAGTATAGTAGTGCATTTATCTAAATAAGTCAATTATCCAAATCAGTGCTGCCTAAAAATAAAACTGTTTCTACTGTACTAGTTGCTATGCTGAAATATTATTCCTGCCTCTTAATTATTTGTTTTTGATTATTTTAAGGTATATGCTATATATTATAGAAAGTCTTAGTTTGTCATTTGAGAATTTAAAAATCAGATGCTGGCTTTATTTACTTTGTGGTTGTTTTGGTTATTAGTAAATCTTTTCCTAAATGAATTATTTTTTTATAATACAGGTAGTCATTGACTTCTTGACTTGCATGCATTGATGATGTCATTAGTAAGTTCTGCCATTGGTTTGATATATGGAAAGTGTTCTTTCTTGATTTAGTTCTTATATTTTTGTGTTTGTTGAGATTATTATAACTAAAATGGAGTATAGTAAGAAACATTAGTAGTGAGAAATTCATAAATTTTTGGTATTTCTGACTTAGTGGCAGGGTTTGAAATTTTTAGAACCAAATTCTGTCATAAGTTAGACTACTTGTATTAAATCAGAAATTAATCTCGTAATAATACTTATTTTTATTAATGTGTATCTTTATATATTATTATATGAATGTGTATTTTTTGTAAATAATAATGTATATTTTAGAATTTCTTTCATACTTATAAATTGCTATATAGCTTTTTTAATAATTCTTGATTGTATAAATATTAGAATTTGTATCATTAAAATTAGTTATATTCTCTAATCTCATTTAATTCTTTATAATGCTGATTGTTTTTTCTTTGTAAAATGTTGTATTTTATGACGGCAAATTTGAGCTTATTTTTAGACAGGAGTGTATCAAATGATTTGGTATTATCATATATACCATACTATTCATACTATGATACAAATAGCTGAATTCTTTTGTAGTAAGGGGGCGTTTAGATGTTTTTCTGCATGCCTGTTTTGAACAGTGTTTGATTTCCTGTAGCAAAATTCAAATTTTGATTTTAAACAAATATTGGTCCTATAGTGTTTAAAATTCTCTATAATTTCAGTGTGTCCATATAGATGTTATATTTATTGGCTTATAAGTTGAAAGTGACTACACAGCACATGCAAAAAGCAAGAAGTTATTAAACAAAAAATATATATATTTAACAAATAATTTATGTTATGAGGATATTTTAACAAATACAATATGCTCCAAAACCGCAGTACTATAGCAAAAGTAGTGCTTCGGTTTTGGAACGATTTGTAATAGAAAAGCAAAGTGTTTAAATCTTTTTGTTGTACAATATGCACTTGATTATTTGGGTTATGGAGTAACTGGGGATAATCTGCAACCTGGAAGTGATGTATAGTTATATATATTTTATCTTAGACACAATATCTGAAAAATTTTTAAATGCCTCAGATTCATTTCTTTATTATATCTTAGATAATTGGTGATCAAAATTATTACAAAATTAAAATTACAAATATTGCAATAATGCTTTGCTGCAAATAAATTTCAATTTCTTATTTCTTTTTTCAATAAATTATAGTATCTGTTTGTTTGTCTGCTTATATTTGTTTTTTTAATATTAATTGCATATTAGCCATAATTTCCTTTTTTTTGCAGATTATTTGGGGAATCAATTTCTTTAACACCCTGGATAATCAGGAATCTATAGTTGTCAGTTTATTTTTCAATAATTATGGGGCTGTTGTTGGAATGACAAGTGAATTCCAATAACAGGTATCTGTTTGTTAACAAATATTATTGGGGCCTTAAAATCTGTTCATTAAGTGAAAATTCATAAATCTGAAGATCATTTCTCATTAATTCCAATGTAAAAATTTTAAATTGATTCTTGGATATCAGAAAGTTTTTGCCATTTTACCTATTGATGTTAAAAATTTAATTTAAATAAATAAAACAAACATGCATGCATGCACTCATTCATACTATAATACATCAGTTTGATGGATATTACTTATTTAGTTTGTTACTTTTCATTTGTCTCTGAATTTCAAAGCCAATAAGTGCCAAGTGATCTATAAATTTACGTTAAATAAGGGACTAAATTTGTCACTCATTGTGGTTTTGTTTATTAGTTAAAAATTTTCAAACCTTCACCAAATATTGTCTTAAATTATGTAATTCTCAAAAATCTTCATTCTGCTGAAGTATTGGCAAAAATAAACCTAATTATCTGAAATATTTTTATTTTCAATTCTGTTTATTGAAAATTCATTAATTATAGATTTTATTATGGTAACTATTTTTAAAAAAATGAATGGAACAAAAAATGCATTATTTTTTTTTTAATTTATATACAAATTAAAGATTTACAGTATTAGGGATTTTATACAACTGAAATAATGTGCAATCATTGTTTTGTGGACTTAAAATAGTGTTATATAGTTGAAAAATCATTGAAAAATGCAGAAAATATTTTGCAAATAGTCATTTTTAGTATAAATTGAGTGCCTCATTCAATACTGGATCCTGTAGTTGGAAGTGAAAGTGAATTTTTTCTTAAAATCAATTGTGTACATAACAAATCTGATATATTTGATACAGTAGCATTGATTTAAATAAATTACAATGGATAATTGAACAGTGATCAAATAGTTTTTTTACAAAATTATAAATTTGTGAATCCTTGATTCACAAATTTCAGTTTTGCAAAAAAAAAAAAAAAAAAAAATTATGCTTTTGTTAAATTTTGCAAAATTTAACAAAAGCATAAATATAAACATTAAACATTTTTAACAGTTAATCATTTTTGTTTTATGAAGAAATATATGTTATGCCCAAACACCGAAATTGTACAATGACCAAAAAAGCAACCACAACGTGTTGTGGCCAGTTCCAAATGACCAAACACCAATGCTCAATGTTGTTTCGTTTCATGGCCATGGTGAGGCAAACACAATGCGTTATTGGCAACTTTGCCAAAACTAATACATGTTCTGAGCATTCTGAAATGACTACAGACCATTCCAAAACAGATCAGGGCACTGTTTGTAGTAGTATGCTACGGAAAGCATCATGACTCGCCTCTGGATCCCAACAAGATTTCCTCATGTGCCACTGCATATGTTATTGTAATAATAATAAGTATAAGTATCAGTGTCAAAAAGTTCTGTGCAATTCAAAATACCATAATAACAGTGTCTGTAAGAATACATTTATTTCTGTTTACTCTTAGTGCTTTAGTATCTAAAGCACTAAGAGTAAACAGAAATAAATGTTTATGGGAGGGACTTTTCAAATAATTTCTAATTTAACAAATGAATGAGAAACTATTCTTCTCTTATTTATCCAGAACCTTCTTGAGTTTAATTATATAAATTTATTAGGATGTTATTTGTTATTTAATTTTCTTTTGTTAATCAGTTAATATATTTTTAGGAGCTGAATTTATAAGAGCTTAGTTAATTATTTCTAGATGTACTTATTTTAAAATAGGAAGACTAAGTAAAATATATATTTATCCTCTTTTTGTAGAAAAGATGATGTGAGTAGAAAAATAGGAATTTTATAACTTAAGTTTAGCCTTAGCTGCATATGCAGAAACAACCATTATGTATGTTATTCTTAGAACTACATCGAATGAAATAAATGATATTCTAAAATTTCCTGCATTGAACTCCAAGAAGTCAGATCATATAAAGAATCCAATTGAAAGTTCATATTACATAAATTATGAAAGAAATACTACGTTAATTCGATTTCAGGAATAAAATACTAAAGGATAGCCTTTGACTCAGATGTAAATTTTAGGTGATAAACTACAAAAAAAACACACTTTTTAAACGTTTTAATAAAATTCATATTCTTAGATATTAGAGAATGTGAAAATCAATAGCCCCAATGCATTGCTGCCAGTTCAAAATCACCTAACTCAATGCTAGATTGCATTTGCATTGAAATCTTTTAAAATTTTTAAGAAAAATTTTATTTTTGGAAAAATTTCACAATTTAAAAAATAAATATATTTTAAAAATACATGTAATTGAAGTTCCATGTCCAAATGTCCAAAATGTCGTTCCTTTTTCATGAATTAGTTGCCCTCGCTGATACACTGCTAAACAAAGTTCCATTACCATTAGCAGAACCTACTATTAGTAAAAGAGAGGTTACTATTACAAATAGATGCCCTGATCTGTTTCAGAATGGTCTGTGATTCAAAATGCTCAGAACATGTATTGATTTTGACAGAGTTGCCCATAATGTGTTGTGGTTGCTTCATGATGGCCATGAAGCAAAATAATGTTGAACATTGGTGTTTGGTCATTTGGAACTGGCCACAATGCATTGTGGGTTTTTTTTTTTTGTCATTGTGCAATTTTGATTACATTGGGTGGTAATCAAAATTGCACAATGACCAAAAAAACATAATAACATAGAAGGAAAATATGGGCATAACATATATGTAAAGTCATAATCAATGATTTTGACTATATTGAAGATATAGATCATGTCAATAATAAATCTTTAGTTTAATATTGGTATAATAATATACTGTATTGTTGGCTTTTGGGTTTATTTTCCATTGTGCTAAAAAATTTTTTTCCTTAATTAGACCATTCCAAAATTAGAGTGCATTTTATCTTCTACATCAAAGCACTTATAAATGACAAATATTATAATTATGATTACTTTATAAGAAAATCACATCCACTAGAATTGAAATGTTATAAGGCTCTTGTTATATTGATACTTTATCATATAGATTTTCAAAACTTTTTCTTTAAGACTTATTCCTATAGGGTTATTTTCTAATGGTTTGACTTTATTGGCAGATATTTATTTTCTGTTGGAATTAACCTTACCAAGATATTGTCAACTTCATTTTCTGTTATTCCGTAATTTTTTGATTAGATTCAGATTATTGGATACATTAATGTAACATTTTATGATGATAAATATTCTGTTTAGATTTTATTACAGTTAAATTATCTTAATTCTTCTTTTTCTCTCTCTTTCCTTTGTGGTATTAAGAAAGTGGAGGAAATTACATCTGTAAATATAATGTATATACTATTCAGACAAACTTTATGAAGAATTTTATGAAAATAACAAAAATTCCTATATCAATAATATATTATGGTAATTTGACAAATCAGAGATCTCACTAATAGGCATTGTATTAAAATCATTTGTTTTCATGATATTTACTTTTTAAATCTATTAAATAAAATACACCTAGATACCACTTTCTATCAGAGATATGTTCTATAAAAACATGATAGATTGAAACAGTACAAATCAAAATAATTTCCCTAAGAAACCATTGAAATATGGAAGATAGGTAACTTGCACTACTATTTTTAACAAATAAAATTGTAAAAGTCATCTGCAACATGTACAATGCACCTACTTAGAGCAGAAACTAAACAGTCCAGGATGCGTCCACTATAGGAAAGAGTTTTTGCATGGTATAAACAATAAAAGGTGTAACAATGCACATCTCTCTTGTTAGATGTCATGTTGGTGATGTAAAGCTGAATGAAATAACATAGTATTGCATTTTTGATAAGTTAAAATTGAGTGTTTTAGATAAAAATAGCTTAACTCTCATTGCCATTGCCTAGAATGGATGGCAAAAAGTAATTAGTATCAGGCAGTTGACCTGTATACACAGCAACAGTTTGGAATGGTCTGTCGCAGTTTTTATAAATTATTTTGTGCTAATCTAGAAAACTTTTTCAAAATGTAATTACTGTATATTTTAGATTATATTTATTATCGAATACTGATTTATAAATTTTCCTATTTTATTATTATTATTATTTAAATGGGTATGGTACACTAGCTAAGAACTCTTGCCAATTTCTTCCTGCAAATTTTTTTTCCATTTAAGCTTAATACTGTCTCTTATTGGCAGAAAAAAATATATTTCTGAATCAATAAAGATAAAATAAGATTATAGCTGTTATTGTGAGAGGAGAATTGTTCTTACACTTTAGGAATTATTTCTTGAGAAAACATCAAATACTAGTAAAAATAAAACAAAAAAATATATTAAAATGTTGAATAATTATATAAGTTAATATAAAGAATTGTTTAAAAATGATGTAATGTATAACTTTAAGCATTGTTTATAAAAGAATATACATCAAGAAAATTTGCATAAAGTTACTAATTTATTAAACAATTTTATATCAAAATATGAACAGAAATACATCATTCGTGGTTTGTTTTATTCAGGAAGGACACTAGTATCAGAAGTAATAATTTCACTGGATGCTTAAAAAATCACAGAAATACAATAGTATAAAATTTGGCATAATATAATCTACAAATACTTCTTAAAATAAATAAATAATTGTAAAGATTAAAAGGAACATTGAAATTGTATAAACAGTAGACATTTCAGATGTTTTCAACAAAAAAATAGGAGAGATTGAAGTTTTATAAATTTCTGAATACCTGTTTGTCTTAATTACAGAAAACTGCTGGCCAGATGCTGCAGACTGCACTAGAAATGGCCAGCAGTGAATAGGTTAATTCTAATGTAACTGTTTATTTTTAAAACTTATTCCATATTGTGTTGTATTTGATTGCATTAATCACAATAAAAAAACCTCAGGAATGACTTCTTCAATTTCTTAAAGATGATAATTATCAAGATAAATAGATTTTGTGTATTTATGTAATGCAACATCAGAAATACATATGTACAAATGTATTAAAAGCAGTAGCCAAACCACACTATGTGAGTCACTGTGTTATCGAAGGAAAAAGATTTCTAGGACAATACAAGTACGCAATTTTGTCTCAAAGGGAAATGCTGTCTTAATTATTTTGACACATCCTCAAAAAACACACTGAAACAATTCACTTAAAGTAAGGTTCGGTATACATTAAATTCATAGTCTTCAGAAATCTTTGGTGCAGATCACTCCACTGCCATAACATTTTTAAGTATTTTATTTTTAAATATTTTACATATATATTATGAATGTAATTTGTTCACATAGTGACAACAGCAAATTATGATTAAATTACAATTACAGTAAACATCAGTAATATGAATAATTTAAATTTTTATATATTTCACTTATAGAATGTAATTAAATTTTTTTAATTTTATTACCCTATAAAGTATCTATTTTCATGAAGTGTAAACAATTGGGAATGCAACCTATTTCAATATTTAGAATGCAGCTTCTGTAATAACAGGGTTTTACGCTACTGTATTAAATTTTAAAAATTTTATTTGCTTTCTCAACATTGCATAATTTATAAGTTTGAATAAAAATATTTTCATAAAAATGTTAGTTTATAAACATTACTGTGATTACAGAAGAAAAAATAAACATAGTTATATCCTTGCCTAATTATTGCTGATATTATCTTTCATTGTGATTATGAAATAATTTTAGACAGTAGTTGTCTAATGTTTTTTCCATTCTGTGACAATAAAAACTAGCTTTGAAAAATTAACAAGTAATTTAATACTTTTCTGACAATAACATGTATATATGAGCATGTCTTATACAAGGAGTAGCAAACTTGTGGTACACTGGCAAATTTTTTGGGCATGTAAATCTTGGAGCTGACCTGATATATTGTTTAAAATGCAAATTGACATCAACACACAAGGAGATAGATTTTATAAAAATTTAGTCAATTTTGGCACTTAACCTTAAAATGGTTCACCATTCCTTACCTCTACAAATATTAGGCCACAAAGACATAACATTAAAAATAGTTTTATTAAAGAATAAGTGCACAAATTATGTATTAAAGCAATTGCTTACTATCTTGGAGGTCCAGATTCAATTCAGTCCCATACCTCCAGTTTTTTCAGGAAGAGTTGGTTCAAGCATGACTTGTTAACTAAACTAACTTAAAGTATGGATATACGTAAGATGGGTATTGCTTGTATAAAGAAAGTCATCATAACATTAAGATTACTGGACGACATAACTCTGATACATTCACATTGATTTAAAATAACAGAGAACCTAGAGTGATTTAGAAAAAAAATCATGTACAAGATGTCCTATATTGATAAAGATAAAATCAAGCCATGAATTTCTTACATCAAAATATGAAAAAGTTCTTTAAACATATGTTCAAAAATACTGCATTTAAGAGAAATATGCACATTTTATAGTAGTGCTTTTATAAAAATTGTAGAGGAAAGATATTTCATCAAAGAAATAAATTTAAAAAACAAAACCAAAAATATAATGTAACACTTTGTTTTTCATCTTGAACTGTGATGTTGAGTTTGCTTTTATTATTTATTTCATTAATTAAATATGTTTCCTCTATGATCTTTGAAAAAACATTACTATAAAGTATGTAGATTTCTCTTAAATATGGTGTTTTTGAGCCTATGTTTATAAGAATTTTTATTATTATTTTTGATGTAAGAAATTCATAATTTGATTTTATTCCAATCATTATGGGATATCTTGTATATGGTATCCCTCTCAGAGATAGTAATAATATGTTGAATAAAATATATTTAGTGAGACTTAATAAGTACTGCTAGGTCACAAAGATAATACATAAGTAGTTACATAATAGAATTGCTCAACAACAATATAACATCAGATTGAATAAACAGAACATGGCAGTAAACTAAAAAGCTTATGAGAATTGTTGAATTCTGTCAAATAAAGCTAAAATTATTAATACAGCCCTGACTTTATCTGAAGACTTTTTAAAAAACTTAACATTAAAAAATAAGATAATTAGGATGAAAGTCATCAATGTCAGGGATGTGGAAACACTTAATGAGCAGTGAAAGATCCTAATATGACATGGATTGTTGTGGATTTATTATCTTTTATTTATTTAACATTATGTTTATTTGACTCTTATTATTTTATATAATATAATTTTTTAATTTAATTATTATATGATGCCACATAATGATATTTAAATTCAACTTTGATTATTGTATTCTTACTTATAACTGAAAAGAGACTGTTTGAAAATACTTTTACTAGTTAAAGATAAGTTTGTTTAAAGTTGATCCTGGTAAATATGTTTGTTCATCTGTCTACATTATGAATCTAGTTTACATTATATAAAATAGCAATCATTGAGCATATTATTGTAATATAGATTTCCCGTTTCTATGCATATGATACACCTGGTATTCTATTAGACATTTCACAACATTCATGCAGCTTTTGCATGCCAATTGTCTATAATCATGATATTTTTAAATTTCGAGCTGATTAGAAAGTAGATTTTAAAAACATTAGTATTGCACTCGTAATGTATTATCAGAAAAGTTACTGGAACTAAATTCTTTGAAATCTAAAATTTAATTTTTTACTAAATTATGCTTTTAATATACACAGAATTTGTAGGAAAGCAAATTTAAACATTGATTATTTTTCTGAAATGTTCTATTTCTATAATTTTCTAAAATTATTTAAGAATTAAACAACTTTTTGAATTTTGGAATAATACTATTTAATATTTAATACAAACATATATAAATAACAAAATAGTGAAATAAAAATTCAATACACTGAAAATTTTTTTATAAAAATAATTTATGACAGAGCAGAAATAATAATAATAATAGTAATTGAAATCAATTGAAAATTCATTATTTGAAATTAAAAAAATAATTATCAATTAATATTTGAAAAAAATAAAGTGAAATCATTACAAGCATAGACATTTTATAAAAAGGTTATTATTTTATACTTAATTTATGTTAGCTTTTAGACTTACTTTTATTTCTTTGTGTTGTTAATTTTGTGTTGTCAATTAATTATAAATGTGTAGTTCAAATAAAAAAAATTGTAAAATTATGAGATATATAAAGCTATATAGAAAATTTTTATAATTGGTTTTATGCCAAATATGTATTAAGCATGTTTGTTGGCAGTTATCCAGAAATAGTTTATACATCTACAATACATGTACTCTAAATTTGTTTTATATTGTGTAAATAATGAATAAATCAGAGAATGTCAAAATTATTCTAATAAATATAAAATTTATTTGAAAGTAATAAAAAATTTTTAATTTTTTAAAGTCTAAACATTATCTTTAATGCTATTTTCAATTTAGATAATCTTTATAAAATGATTTTTGATGTCTTTATTTTTTAATAATTAATAAAATGTATTAATTATTAAAATATTTCAATAATTATAATTTTATAATCAAAAGTTTATTGGAAAAATATTTTATACATTGTTAATTATTAAATTTTTTAGATATATCTTTTAATGGCAATTAATTTTCAAGAGATAATTAATAGCAGATATCAATATCTTTTATAAAAGTACAGAATAAAAAATTTATTGCAAAATTTATTTTAACAGAAAAATAATACTATTATTTGACAAATCATAAATAAATGAAATTCATCATTTGGATTATTTTTTTAAGTAGTAATAGATTAATTATAAATTTATTTCCATACTTTCATTTCTGATGTTAATCAGTCAGTATTTATAAATAGAATAATCTTTAAGTCCCACTTGTTCTAGGTTTTATTTAGTTTTATGCAATACATGCAATCAGTCTTATCAATATATGCAAGCAAATTTAATTAGAATTAAATTTGCTTAAAATAACAAAGAAGCAATTTTAAAGCTCCCACTTAGTGTTTGTTTCAGTTAAAGGAATCATAAAATATCACTATTTCCCAATAATTTTTTTTTGATAGGTTAATAGTTAAACAATGTGGATTTGCAAAAAAGAATGGAAATGTTAAAAATTATATTCAACATATCTAATAACAGGATTTTTCTCATATATAAGCACAAAAATATTATTGTGTGTGATTTTTTTCTCAGACTGTTCACATGTCTCTTTACCTTTGTCTGTCTAAAGGTAGCCATTTCTGAAGTATTGTGTGTGATTTATCACAATTGTTAATGTTATGTGAGAATTGCTGCAATTTTATAACCATATTAAAATGAAATGATGTTATTATTTAGTAACTGTATATTTACTAATATTAAATTTTATTTTTCTTGCTTAAAATGCTTGTTGCTATTTGTGATGATTATGAATTATTATATTATATGAGAATTGCTTGTACCTAATACAGTGCATATAATTAAATCTTAAATAACAGATGTGATGGTGTTATAAACCATTGGCTATCAGTTAGTTATTTAATATACAATACAATATAGTATTTATAAATTTTTAAGATAATTTCTTAAAATCCTGAAATCTTATATTAGATGGTCAGTGTTATATATTCTACCACATTATAGTAAATTATTCTGCACTAATTAAATTTAAGATACAAATTATAAATCTCCCATTTATTGCATGATTCACTATACACTATGTGAGATATACTTGTTCATGTAACCATCTGGGTGGGAATTGTCCAGCATAAGACTAACAAAATGTGTTTTATATATTAGCATAAAGATGATATATGCCACTGATACACATTTATATATGAATATATATATATAAATAATATAGATACACATATGATGATACATGCCACTATCACACACTAATAATCTGAATAAGAATATCTTGAAATATACTTTTTAGATCTTGATTTC
>WUQG02309819.1:0-19181 GCA_011317285.2 Androctonus mauritanicus | reverse complement strand
ATGCAATTGGACGATATGACTTTGTATCATCAGATTTTTTACCTGATTTGCAAATAGGTCGTAAATATAAGAGAAGTTATTGAGTAGGACAAAAAATGTTAGAAATACATAAATTACATAAGTAAACTAAAACTAAAATGATTTCTTTAGGCAAATTCTTAAAAAAACTAACAGGGATACTATCAAGACCAACCTGAGTATTCTTAATTTACTTAGAACTTTTCTAAAATCCAAATAATTAAAATATGGCTTATACTTAATTTTCCCATATGAAATTTGAGCATTGTTTAGAGAATTATTGTCAGGGCAATTCCTAACAAATCTTAACAATAAATCATCAATTATTGCACTTTTCAATTCATCAGATAAACTATTTAATCGATGTTTAATTTTTCGTCTTGAAAAACACGGCAAAGTATACCAAAAAAATTTGTTAGAAGACAACGATGAGTTTCTCAAATTATTAATATAATCATGTTTTGCAATCTTCATCTTATAAAAATATGCCTTATCATACTTTTTAAACTGTAGATAATCCTTATTTAATCGATTTTTCTTGTATTTTTTAAAAAATTTCCAACGAAGCTTCTTAACCTGACGAATAGTTTTTCTAATCCAAGGTAAACGAGAAGAGCCATTTCTATCTGTTAACGGCACATAAAGATCTATAGCTCTGTAAAACATACCATACACAAAATCAAATTTATCCTGAATAGAATATATAGACGAATAAACATATGACCAGTCCTGTGAAAGCAAAAAACGTGTAATATTAATCCATTCAAATTTATTCCAATTATAAATTAATGTATAATTATTGTTATTCATGGACAGAACATTATTTCTCTGATTACTGAACTGAAACAACAATGGTAAATGATCAGAAGGAAATCTAAAAGAATTCAGTTCAAGTACTTCGTTATCATCAATTAAAAGAGGTTGAAAAAGAGTTACTTTATCAATATTACGATGGAACAATAAATCAAGAAAACTTTCATTTCTCGTTGGAAAACTGACTTCCTGATGTGAAACCAAAAAAAATCGACAATTTGATTTAGAAAAGAGCACTCAAAATTATTTAACCTATTATGAGAAGAATAACCATTTCTCCAACAAATATTAGATAAATAAAATCTCCAAATAGTAAAAAAGCATAATTTGGATAATAGGTAATAAAATAATTCAAAAATTCATGTAGTTTGTTAATCAACATGAATTAGAAACATAATATGGAGAAAAATAAGTTAAACAAATACCAACTTTCAGAGAATCTGATATTATCAGTAAAAAAAATCATTTAGACACTCAAAAATTCTGAAAGAATCTGATTTAGTACAGACAAGCAAACCACCACCTCTAATGTACTGACGATTAGAAAAAAAAAATACTTATAACCATATTTCGCTGAAATGGTCTCCAAGTCAACAGTATTGCCATCGGCTAACCACTTTTCAACTAAAAATAATAAATCATATCCAAAATCTAATAATACACCATAATAAGTTAATTTATTTTTTACAGATCGAACGTTTTGATAGAAACAAACAAAATGTTCCATCATTAACGGTAATTGCTAAGAATTAACATACTTCTTTGAGTTATATCTGATTAGAATATAATACTTTATCAGAGACTTCTCTGTTCACATTACGTTTATTAATAAATCTTTTAACTAAAATTTCTTTAGGCCATACTTTGCTATTTATAAAACCATCGACCATATTTTTAACAATCATACATATAAAAGAAACATAATTAGTATATCTAGTCTTTAGTTTATAAATTTGACAATCTATATGAAAATGAAAATTAATAAATGTTTTAAGATGATCAATTGAAGTATCTGCATGTAATCTTGAAATAAATATTTTTTGAAAAAATATATTTTGAACCATAGGCAATAAAATAGGAAAGTTATCAAAAGATTTCTGAAAATCAACCCAAGTATTATTATAAGAATGAGATATGCCATTATCTTCTTTACTGACACCATTAACAGCGAAATCGTTTGAATTATCAAATGGCTTTAATGGAAGTACAGCTATAGTCTCTACATTATCATCATCATTGTTAGGTAATTTATCACCTCCTATCCAACAAGATAAAATTACATTAGATTGTGGAACAGTTTCATGGCAATACTCAATTCTTCAGACAACAAATTAGCATCTTTACAGGAAGAATTCTCCTTGAAAACTTCTCAGATATTGGTCTCGGCGAAACAAGCATGTCCTGATTCTGTATCTCTTCGCAGTTCACAGCAAAATTACTATGTGGATTCATCGATTTATTGACTTCAAAATTGGAATAATAATTATTAGTATCAGCACCTGTAGAATTTATATTAACTGGTTAAGTGTACTCTTTTTTGTTTAAATCAACCAGGACACGTTCATAATCTTGAGCTTTCAAAACCTCTGGACATACATTTACTTTACGATGATGTAGCTCGTTTCACCGGTTAATTAACACTTTATCAAAAGATTGGTTAATATTTATCATTTTCAACTCTAAATTCTCATATTTATCCATTATAGAAGTAAATAGTAAGTGTATTTTATCATAAAAGTTAATAAAGTTTTCTCAACCAAATCTAGTCTATCATTGAGAGCATTAAAATGTTTCAATACAGACCTTTCAACTGCACTTTCCAACAAATTCCATTAAAGTATCAGATTCACAAATATCATGAATTTCATGATTTTTATCTATATGTCTATCAGTATTCGTATCATGAGGTAATAGTTTAGCTTTATCAGCATTAAAACGTTCAGAATCCAATCTCAGACGTCCACCCTTACAACAAGAACAAACCAACAAACTTCTATTGCGTTTAGACAATTTATGAAAATTAATACACGAAATACCATAACAATCTAAATGTTCAAATCTATAACAAGCAGAACACTTAATATAATCATCATCCGATGGTACACCCACTTGGCAGGAAACACAGTTCAAAAAATCATCGGAAACATTCTTCTTCTTCTTCTTCTTCACTTCGTAATATGGAGGTTTTAGCTTTATGCTTTTTCCTCCGATGACGCATCGGAAACATCAACAGGTGCGACTTCATGTAAAAACTCGTCAGTAGCAGACAACGCCATCTCTAATGGAGACTTAACTAAGTTAACCTAATCTAACGAAAATAACGTTATCAATTCAAAATAATAGTCTAAACTAAAACAAGTTAAGTGAATGATCAAAACAAGTAATGAATTAAGATTTCAAACAATTTAATAACATATGCAAATGATACATTTAGATTAATATATATGCGTTAACAAATGAAATCGAAAATTTATATTGATATATGATCTATGTTCGTAAAGTCTAAAATTCAATACTAAGTAAAGTTTTAATTATGAAAGTTATCATATAGTCAAAATAATAATTACATTTAACAGTGTTTACTCTATCTCAATCTTGCACAAAATTAAATGCAATCAGTTATATGTGATTGCAGTTTCTCATCAAATGAAAAGAATTTTCAAAAATTAATTTCGAAAATTCTTTTCAAAAGGATTTATTTGAGGATTATATAAGAAAAAAATTTAAATTATGCTCCTACTCATCAATAATATCATTAGTTTCAGTCCTTTTCAGATGAAAATATATGATAATCAATAATGATGTTTCATGATGCGAAGGGGTAGTAAAAAGCTGTATTGTAGAACTTTTCTACTTCTTGGAAACTAACTTTGAAAACAGTTGATCCAGAAGTTTCATGTATAAGTCAGTATTAGATTTGCTTTTAATATCAAAATGAAATAAGTTCTTTCTGGTAACGATTACAGAGATAGAGTAGTTTTTCGATCTTATTGTAGTCATTGTATGTCTTCTTTGGCTCAGTTCCAGCTGTTGAAGTTCAATATTTTCGTTTATGACTATTGGGATTCTGGTTTCGTCTAAAAACATTAATATTAAACTCATAAAACTGAATATTTCCGAAAAAAATTATAATGATATTCGATGTTATCTTGGACATTTCTAGAAGCAAGAACGAAGGTTATTAGCTTAATGGAAAAGTGATATTGTAAAAATATAAAATATTGTATATGCTGATATATGAAGATTGAGATAACCCTGCATCTCATACCAAGCTTTTCGTATTATGCTTATAAAAAAAAAACACTAAATTATAATTGCACCCAATACCACAAATTTTCATCCCATTTACATACAGTTTTATATCTTTTGTCGTTACTTATCCAGATGATTCCAAAAACTATATAATAATAATTATTATCAGTCTTAAAATTTATTTTATTAAAATATTATAATTGTAAAAAATAAAAGAATTCTCTAATTGAATTTTTCAATATGAATATCTACTGAATTGTAATTAAATATGAATATCCGAAAACATCCTTTTACTAATTAAACAATAAAAATTAAAACTTACAAATTTTTTAATGATAAAATAAACGAAAACAGTAAACGTGAATAGACGAAAGATATTAGTAACTTTCTTAAAATAATATATGTTCATTTTAAGCATTAATCTTTAAATTTATTTTCGAAAATAATAAAATATCTAAACACAATATTGTATATAAGTTTATAGTTAGATTATACAGTTAATGCCGGCTCAAAGAGTTTACAATTAATGCCTGCTCAAAGATATCCTGAGCTAACTTAGTTGATAGTAACCCATACTATTGAAGTGCTAAAAATGGTTTAAAATAATATATTCGATTAAAAAACATCTAATATGTAAAAATTAAGCAAGTATAGTACTAACTTGTAAGAAATTAAAAAAAATTTCTTACAAGCTAGCACTACACTTATAAAAGATATAGAAAAGTGTTTTTATGAGAATAATGTTCTAATCACAATTATTAAATATGTTTTTATTTTAAAAAATCATATTTAATAATTAACATATTCAATAAAGAATACATTACTAAGCGATCAAAATTCCATTACCAGTAGCGGAATTCCGCTACTATTAGTAATACGGAGTCGGTCATTACAAATACGTAATACGTAATTAGTAATACGTTTTTTTTTTTGGTCATTGTGCGATTTCGATGTTTGGGCGTAACATATATATAAATACAGTAATTTATATAACTATAAATATACTTAATTCAGTTTATTATTGAATTGTTTATAGATACACATATTTTTGAACATAAACAGTCTACATTATCAATGGAATTAAATTACAATAGTTTATTATTAATAATACAGAATTTAGATTAATTATGGATTGAAAAATCATAATATTCATATTGAATGTTAAATAATATAATATTCAATATGAATATTTTAAAATATTTTTAATAAATATTGGAAGAGATCTAAAATTTCATATGTAAGAAACACACCTGTAATTCTGAAGAGAACTAATTGGATACCTCGATAAGTGTCCACCATTTTGAAATTATTAAAAGTGTGTAGTTCAAAACCAACAAAAATAATTTTCAATTTCATGATTTCCGAATTTTAAAAAAATCTTTTATTAGGGAGAGATTTCGTAAATCTGAATATCTGCCATTTTTAAATAGTAGAAACTAGTTAAACCTACTAGTTACTAAAACTAGTTGAAACTATAAGATTAATAGATATGAGACAAAGTTCATCTTCGATGGCATGATCTTCCTTCTAAGTTTTATGAGAATTCAGAAATTCATTCTAAACATATTTAAATGATATTTTAGACGGTTGAATATACATAAAAAATTATGAGGTTAAACAAAATATGGCACCAGCCTTCGATGACATACACAATTCTATAAAAATCTACCTATTCGTTCAAAAATTATTAGTGAGGATTATATAGGAGATAGCCGTATGATCTTATAAACCTCTTTCCTTCCGAAAATAGGTTAAAAAAAGTATTATCTTTAAAATATGAAATAATAGCATATAAAGTACTGTACAAATACTGTAAACAAATTTCTAAAATCACATATTTCTAATCTTGTACTATTATGAATAAATAATAATATTTTAAAAGCTTCGTTTATTATTTTGATTCAAAACAATTATTACAATAGAACTTAGTGAATTTTAAAACATTAAGACTTTATTAATGTTTTAAACTTTATTATTAATTATTAACTTTAATTAATAAAACATGAAATGTAACTTGAGACAGAAATTTTTCAGCATTTCTTTATTTCATAAAAATTGTTATAGGTTTCAGTTATAATTAGGTTTAATTAATTTCACTGACAAAATAAATTATTGTCACGAGAAATAAAATATATTAGATTATATGTATATTAAGATTTTATAATATTAAACAATAGACTATCACAAATTGATAAAACTCATATAAGAGTTGGAACTAAATTTACCTATATTTACTTTTATATCAAAATATGGATTCCATATAATAAGTCCACATACCTGTAACTGGACTTATTATATGGAAACTATATTTTGATATAAAGAAAATAGAAATATGACACTTTCACCAAAAGTAGGATTCAATATAAAAAATTCATTTCATATTTTGATAAACTCATTAGAAGTTTAGTCAATTATAAATGAAAATCTAGTCAATTATGAATTATGGCTTGAATTCTTATAATGCTGTATATCTCATCAAAACAGCAAAAGTACAGATTTAATAATATAAAAATATTAATTTGAAATTTTATTTTAATGAAATTACTTTGCAATATATTAAAATTAAACAAAATTTTATAAAAGTACTATGTAAGTAATCATACTGTATATTTTTGCCTTTCTTCGCTGAAAAATTTAGAATTGTTTTATTTAACGTATAAAAAAATAATTAAATATAAGACTAGTATTAAATAAACAAAATTCGGTATTTTCAACAAAATATTGTAGCCCAGCCATTTCCCAAAGATCATTTAATATTAAATATTTTAGGTACTAGTTACTCTTGTTTCTCGCTCCATGAAAATATCTTTGTAAATATCTTAGTAACAATCTTTTCTAAAATTAACTGTTTTAGAAACTTTGTAAGTAAGTTGTTTTCTATTTGATTATAAATTAATTTAAACTTTCTAAATAAATATTGTTTTTTGTATAAATATTGTACAATAGAGCATGCTTTCTGTAAGTTAAATTTATGTTCGATGTAAAATAAATAAATAAATAGCCAAATTTCCCATTTTAGTATGAGTAGGTGCTATAAAAAATTATTGTTAGAAAGATGTTGCTTTTTAAAATTTTCCTAGTAAATTACTTATGGAGTTATTTATAAAATACTCTATAGTACATTGAAATTTAATATAAAAACAGTTTTAAAATATTAAATTTATTCTTTTATAAATTTTTTAATAAATTTTTTAATACTATAGCTCAAAGTTTTATTTCTGACGTTAGAATTTTTCTAGTAAATTAAAGTTATCTACTTATTTATAAAATGCTCGTATAGTATTTTTTTGAAATTTTATCAATAAATACTTGAAATGAAAAAATAACATTTCTGTATCTGTCTTTATATTTTCTTGTACATATCAACTATTCTCTTATAATTTTTTAAATTGTATATTATTTATTGCTTTTAAAATAATAAAAATTTTTTCAAAAAACCTCAGAAGCGAATTTAAAGATATGACCAGCATAGGTATTACTCACTTTAAAATGTTTTTTCTTAGAATAGTTTTAAAAGGTACCATTTCATTTTCTGTAGGTCTTGATATATTGATGGTCTCTTTACTTACGTTTAAAGTGCCTTCAAATCTTACAGCAAAAAAAAATAAAAATAAATTTAAAAAGTGTATACTGGACTTCAGAAATATCCAAGTACACTAAACTTCTTTTTTTTTTATTTTCTTGTACACGTAAACACTACAGAATAAAAATACCAGTTTAATAAAAAAAATACAACTTGTTTAGTATTTTCTATATAATTTTATCAACGATGTAAAATTGAAACTTCTGTTTGAAAAGAAAATGCCAAACATATAAAATTTTAAATGCTGAATCATTAAAAACAGTATATTTTATTTCAAAAGTTTTGTTTATAATGTTTATAACGTTAAAAATATATGCATACAATATTAAATAAAGATAACATTTTAAAAGAAATGATAAGATAAAATGCTTCAGCGTTCGAAAAGATGACTATATATATATACACACACATGTGTGTGTGTGCTGAAGTAACTTTTATACTTCGAAATCTCTTGAAATATTTATTATTAATGCGTTGCAAGTAGAAAATAGTATTCTTGCAGTTGTGTATTTAAAAAAATGAAAATAGAAAAACAACAATTTATCCTTTACTTTATTCATGCTGTTTATTTTTATAATATATATGTCTGCATATTTTGTCACTAGTCATTAATATATTAATAAAATAGTAATGCTGCAATTATATATTATTGGCGGTATG
This sequence comes from Androctonus mauritanicus, assembly GCA_011317285.2. Classification (NCBI taxonomy): domain Eukaryota; kingdom Metazoa; phylum Arthropoda; class Arachnida; order Scorpiones; family Buthidae; genus Androctonus; species Androctonus mauritanicus. The sequence goes on along the minus strand of WUQG02309819.1, from coordinate 10,855 downwards.
TAGAGTGTATATACATATATATTAAACATGTGCATAATAAAGCATAATAACCTAAAACATTTTTTTTCGTTTTATTTTAAAGAAATTTCAAAAGCAGTTTTAAAGTGAAATATAAGACCAGGCTTTATATTTTCGGATAAAATTCAGATGAGAATCAATAGTTTCACGTATAACTTTTGAAACGTCAAAAATTGCCCTGACAACAGCCCTTAAATGTAAACAGGAAAGCTATTATATCAGATGAAAAATGATAATAGGCAAGAACGGAAGTAATATCTTGAAAAGCAAAATTTCACGTCATAAATAACGTATTCATCTGTAGTTCGAGGAAAGCTAATTCAGAAGAAAGTTGATATTTTTTATACTGGATATCCAAAATAAATGGATTATGAAAATAACTATTGAATAGCTTTATTTTTCCTTAGAGACAATAACTTTCCTACTGACATTAAGAATTATTTTTAATGTTTGAAAAATAAAATATTTTTAAACATAAAAAAAATTTATTTTCTTTTGGTATTTTAAGCAGAAATCTGAAAGATGATCTCTCGTTTTGCTATAGAAGTGTTTTTAAATGTTTTCTAAAGTTAAGCAAGATATCTTAGAACATAATGTTAGATGATTCGCTCTATTTATAAGTAACAACACTATTTAATTTGTATAATATATGATTTGTATCATTGTTCAGTATGAGATAGAATGTTTTTTTTATTTCAAACATAAAAATCTATATGGCATTGCTACTCTAGATTTCAATTCTTATTGTTGAACATAAAAACTAGAATGGTCCAAATGTGAACGATATAGGAAGAAAAAGTTATCTATATTGATGTTAAAGAACCTTAAATATATATTCTGATCAAGTATAAAATTGTAAATAATTTTAGTTAGATTCACTATTTTGCTTATACTCTGTTCAGCAAAATAGTGAATCTAACTAAAATTATTTACGATTTTAGTACAGTATCATAAGAATAATTGAATTCAGTTATACCTGTGTATTATGAGCAATAGAGTATAGCTGCAAATATTACAAGATATGTAGAAAGACGTAACAGTTGTTAATATTACAGTTATGAAAACTAATAAATAATAAATATAAACATCAGTTCAATAGCTTTACGTCTTCTTTATTATGCATGATATTGTCAATAATATTCAGGAATATTCTGTCCTTGATGGAACTCATATTTTTATCATGAATTTGCTAAAAATATTGATGAAATGAGCAGACAACCACATAATTATAACTATACTGAATCCTTGTAGAATCTTTAATGGTGAATATTTTATCGATACTTTCTTTCGATATTAAAAAAGTGAATACTGTACAGCGATTTCGAAAATTTTATATTTTTAATTACTGTATTTTTTAAACAATTAACAGATATAATAAAATAATATATTTTTTCCACTTCAATTAATTTAAGCGATGACTTTTAACTTACGAAAGATATTCATATTATGCTACGAACAACTCATAATTTGGAATAAGTTAATAGAAAAATAAAAATAAATTAATATGCAATAAAAATTTATTTTCTTCCTTAATTTTTTCCCAATATCTTATAGAATGAATTAATAATCAAAAAATGCATTTCATATATTAAATAAATCTAACTTTAAAGGAAACTTAAAAAGATTTTTGCCGGATAATCTCAATAGTATGATAAAATTAGTTAAATGCAGTACTCTATCTATATTCGAAATTTCTTACTGAAATTTTCTCGCAAAATATTCCAAGTGTATTTTGGAATAAACTTTAAAAACAAACATAATTTTTTCCCCAAGGAGCAGTATTATGAACTTTCAAGCAAATAATCATAAGTATTCGCAACTACTGCCGTTTGTCTGCAGTTTAATATTCAAAATTAATCAAGTTATATACATATATAGCATAAAAACAGGCCTACTTTAATAAAACCTAGATTTTTGTATGAATTTACATAATATTTTCTTTTCTATAATATGTAATGCTACATTCAATAACGTGTACAGTTTTACAGAGCCATTTTTATCGCAACTGAAACAATTTTTTAGGTTTTTCTTCTTAAATTTTAATGTTTGAAACAGAAAGCGTGTTCTGTAGTATACTTCAGGGACACATTTACAAAACTTTATCATCAAAATGTTCGTATACAAAATTATAGCAATAGAATTTAAAATATCAAATTCATAGATTATATTCGATATCAAAGTTATTATAATGTGCAGAAATAAAATACCTGAAGAAAAAATTCTTTAAAGTTTTAAAGTTTAAACATTAGCTTTAAAATGTTCCTTAGTTGAATGCTCCAATTTTCAAGGATGCAACACAAATATTTTGATGATTTTTAATGCTTCTTTATAACGCTTTTCATTTTAATATCATTTTTATGATACATAAAAATGATATTAAAATTATGCCCCTAGTTACAGTTAAAATCTTCGTTTCTAGAAATAAAATATTTATTACATAGAGTAAACGTTGCTTTCTACATTCTTTTACTGTTAATAATTCCTTCTAAATCACTCCTAGAATTAAATTAAGAGTTGTTAATTTATAATTATAAAAATTATAAAAACATATCCAATTTTCAAATAAAAATAATTTTATGAGTTTTCTTACTCTTCTTATATTTGTTACCTGAAAAAATAAATATTGTAATCTCATATAACAAAACAAAATGCTAGATATTATAATCTTAGATGAGTTTTTATCTTTATTGTTTCATATAGGAAATCAATACCATGAAAAACGAATTAGTGTAATGATATTAGAAACATAAGCAGAAAAATGCTTATTGTTCTTTCTGTAGTTCCAATAGAGACATATTAATATAAATGTTTGCCGTATATATTAAGGCCAAAAAAAAAAAAAATGCATGAATTTGTTATCCTAACTTTAACATTGTCATAATAAAAATCTGAACAGTCAGATACTTAAACGATCTTACTTTTTTTGCTTGAGATGGTTACAATTTCTCAGATCTATAAAACCTATCTTGTAAATGTAACTTGTTTATAGCTTTACCTAACAACTATAAAATGGATATCTTACTTCAAACCAAAACATTAGAATTTGTAGCAAAAGTTGCGAATTTAATATAATTTTTTCCTTTTTTCCTCTCATATAAAACATTCTATTTTCATTTTCATTTAGGCAACAATTTTTTAAAATTATAAATATCAGTAAAGCATTACAAATTTCTCTTTTTAAAAAATTTTATCATAATTCAATAAAGAAATATTAATTTGACTAATCAAAATATATCAAAAAAATTAGTAAATAATCTGAAGAAAAAATATTTACGAAGGAATTATTTTTAATTAATTAACATATTGTTCTTTAATAAATTCTACTTTGAGAAATATTAATTGATTACAAATATTCTTCACAAGTTAAAAAATGTCATTTTATTGATTGATTTTTAAGTAAGAACAATTGTTTTATTTTTGGACTAATTAAATACAGCGATTAAAGAAATATCTTTATGTAACTATATAGCCAGAAGGGCTTTCAAGAAAGTAGATAAGAGCAAAAATTGTACAGCCAGTCAGTTTTATGCATACTGTCTCCAAACAGATGCTCTTGACAACTTGAGTCAATATGTGACAACTGACATTGACTGTCGTTTCTCGGTGTCCTTCTGAATTCAAATATTTTTAGTTTCCAATGTATTGATTTCTTTCGAGTGGTTCATTGCTGATATCAGCACCCGATGATCCTCCTCCTCTTTCCAATCTTCAGAAAGATTGTGAATTTAAATACCTCCTTTTGCATAATAAACAGTAGTTTATATTGAAAAATGCTGATTTGGAGACTGTAGTGAAATTTTATTTTGTTCATTTCGTGAATATATTGGAAAATTAATTTGGTGAGTTTATTTATTTAATTGCCTTAAAGGATAAAAATTCGATGAGCACAATTACATGATTAAATTGGTAATATGTGTTATTTCACAAGTAATACTATTTTTATAAAGGTTAGAAACTTTTCAGACGAATTCAAAGTGTCACAAGTTTTAAAATATTCTTTTCTTTTTCTTTAAACTAGTATTGTCGTTAAAGTTGCATACGTCAATTTTTCAAATTTATAGGAATTTTCATGCATCGATAAATGTGAATTTCATTCGTGAATTTAAAAAAAAAAGTGTATTGATTTTCTGAACCTTCTTTAAAAATCCTATTATAGTTTTAAGCAATTTTATAAAAAATTACAAAGAAATAAATTACCCCATCGTTCATTTCACTTAAATATATTTTGTAAAATTAAAATAAAATTTTTATGATAAAAATTTAATTTTAAAATATTTCAACAATACAGTGTCATTATAATATTGCAGTTTAGATTAATAATAATTTTTATTATAAAAACACATGCATGTATGCTGCCAGACAAAACACATTTTTATTATAACACATTTATACACATATACACATACAGTACACATATAGTGCTTTAGCACATGTAGTAAAAAAACACATGCTACCAGATGCGTTATTTATTAATTAAATTTATAATACATAAATAAAATAAAATTTCTTTTCTCTTGGATAATTACATTATACAAAAGTAAAAAGGAAACAAAACTGTAATGCATCACTATCCTTTTCTTAATGGATTTTATTTTTCTCAAAGTAAATGTTACTAATGCAATTTTTATTATTTTTTATTTTTTTGTTTCATTCATATTAACTTTTGCTAGCTATTGATATTGCAATCCTAATTCAAAGAGATGTATTTTTATAATTTTCATATAGGCCTAGTAAAGAATATGGTGTTAATTAAAAATAACTTTTTTCTTGAATAAATATTTTACTTTGGCAAAATACAGCTGTTGTTTCTTGTTTCCAATGTTAAAAGCTTAAAAAGAAACCATGCGTGTGATGATAAAACAAATTGTCAGCACGGAAAATGAATGCTTAACTGGTCGCTAATTTTTCTGACACCTCAATCTGATTTTATTGTAAATACTGAAGCCAAGTAATTTAAGAACGACAACTTATTACATAACAATGAAGCCATTCGAACATTTTTATTTCGCATTAGAATTAAAGAAAATTAAATCCTCTACATTTTTTTTTTTTTTTTTTTTTGCGTTTAAGATTTCGAAAAATTGACATTATTATTTTTTACAGTTTTCATCTATATGAATTGTTGAATATTTTTTATGTTCATAAATAAAAATTATTTTTACTTAGTTGAACCAAAAAAAACATCATAAATGTAGAGTTAAAATATAAATAATCAGTTCAGACACAAATGAATAACCATTATTTTTGAAAAAAAAATAATAATGAAGATTTTCCTGAAGTTATTACAAGACCACAAACAAGTTGAGATATCATTAAAATTTTTAATAGAAAATATGCAAACAAAAAAAAAAAAATAGGAAATGATATATGAACTATTCTTACATTTTATACTTTCGAACAAATAATAACGGTGATTTTATATAAAAATTGAAAGGAAACAAATGCCATCTTATATTACTTTACTTCATCAATTTGTCTTGTGTAGAGTATTTATAACATATAAATTGGTTTCACATAAACGGTTATGAAAGTTTAGATGCGATATATAATAAAAACCCTTCTATATTCCAAATTATTATTGAGAAGTGTTGAAAATGTTACAGCATAAGTGACTATGATTGAAGTAAACTGCAACCATGATCTGATATATATTTAATATCACAAATCTCCGAAAGTAATTTGATAAGTCTAGAAAATAGCAATATCAAAAGTGATCTAATGTAAGACTTATATTTTAAACATAGAAGTTGAGTAATGTTTTGTTCATTATTTTTATTGGCACATCCTTTTAACTCGGCCATCCCATTAATTTTATCCAAGAATTTAGTGGAGAAAATAGATTGCTTCGTAATTAATTTAAGATATGAACTTTATTTAAAAATTTATTATTTTTATTTTTAATTACAGTTCGTTTTATTTTCTTCAAATCTTATTATTCGTTTTAATATAAATATTTCACAGCGGTAAACTCGTTTCCAACAAACAATTTGGTATCTGAAACTAGTAGAGTTATCAAAACAAGAATGGTGATTTTAAGTGTTTTGACAAAATTATATTAGGTTTTATTACAAACAATCTTGACCATCTGTATTACATGGAAAGATTGTGAAGCGCGGCTGACGTCATTTATTCTTTTGATAGTATAAATTGTCAAATTATTGTGTATACATATATACTGACATAAATATTTACGATAGTTAGCCTATAATTAATCGTGTAAGTTCACGTTTAATCAATTAAAATTTTGATTCGAAAAGGTTTATTGGCTTTTTTTTTAACATCAAAATTTCAACCAACCAGTGAGCAATTTTTTAACAGCAAAATTACTCATTTTTTGAACTTGAATGTTGTACAAAACGATATATTTTATAAAAAATAAAATTTTCTTTTTGTCGAAACAAATTTTTAATTCTTAAAAATATAAAAATTATATAATGTTATTGGTTTTAACATTTATTAAACATTTTTTCAGTTTACATATGCTAATAACATGTTTTTATTACTTATAAAATATGAAATTTTTAATTAAAGACTATAAATAATGGAAGACTATCTTTAGAAACAATTTTTTAAAAAAATGAATAATATCCCTGAATTTTTTTTCTTATTCAATCAATTCCGAAACTGTTTGTTTTTGAACGTGGAATGAATTATAAAAAAAAAAAAAAGCAAATTTACCATTTTTTAAAAATTCATTTATAAAAATATTAATATAAAATTTAATTATTCAATAATAAATAAAACTTAAAGTAATTTATTCATGCAGCTAACATTTCTTAATGAAATTTTTATCCTAACTAAATAGTAATTATTAAGAATTTTGGCTTTCACACGAAGCCATTAATATTTAAAATCAATAATTATTTTGATCGACTAAAAAATTTTAATCAACGAAATAATTGTAGATTTAAAATCAAGATGAATCATTAAATCTTGCACATCGCGTCATCTGGTGATAGAAATCGAAACCTTCGACTATAATTTTGATTAAATGATTATGCTAATTGCAATTAAAATAACTTTAATATTTTAATATATTATATATTATTAAATATACAAAACAACTTTTAACTATCAACCAAGCTATAATTTTTAAGCAATATTTAAAAAAAAAAAGAGTTTGAAGTTAAAAAAATTAATATATTTAACATCGTACTCATTTTGATTAAAATATTTTTCCTAATTTTTGTCTTTAGATAATGGCAAAATATTGATTTTCTCAATAAAAAATGATTACGATGTTAATTAGAAAAGTGAAACAACTTTCTTTAAACCTGAAAATGATAACTTAAATCATAGAAAATTAAATTTGCTACAGATGGTTTGTGGAAATTCGACATAAAAGACTGAAATTATTTGTTCATAATTGCGAAATAGTATGGTTTAGATCAAGAAATTAACTAATATTCTTAGTATAAACAGGTCCTTTCTTAATCTTGATAAGGATCGTTCTCAAAACAATTTTAAGTAAATTAAGTAACAAGAAGCATAATTGTAAAAGTTTCAGTGGCTATTAAAGATACAGAATGTTAGAAATATATGTTAAAAATATATATGAACTTGACATACTTTTATGGGTCTTATATGATAAATTATATTTTTAACATCAATTTCTTAAAACAAAATAAATTTGAATTTCTAAGCTTTAATTGATATCCATCTAAGAAATCTGGAAATGTGAAAGTTGTTGATAATATGTATAGCTTTGGATAATACTATATCAGTATCCTGTGTTAGACTTGTTACAATCAATTTAAGCTGGTTTATCTCGTTTCCGAAATTTTTCTTTTATGAAATTACATAGCCATGTTCGCATTTTTCAATCTGTCAAAGTATTTGATGATTAAAAAAATAACACGATCGTGCTCAAACTTCGAACATCAATATTGTTAAAGCTAAAAAAAACAGGTCTATTTGACTGATGAAAAATAAATTCATTACCATGTTTGACTTAACTCCAACTTTTTGAAGATGGTCCAATTGGACATAATATATGTCTAGTTTATATATATAAAATTTTTAAGATGATTTCTTAGATAGAAAATTTCAAATAATTTTTCGCATCACGTACTTTAACTTCTCTTTTTTTACGTCTTCAACAAGTAAATTCGCTATTATTATTCTATAAGAAGATTGTTTTCAACAGATACTGTTCGAATACTAGCCATCAATATGTTACACAGCGTATCAGCTTATACTTACAGTGGCTTTTATACTTACGGAATTTATCTTCGTTGGATTATAATCCCGTAAATCCTACGATACAAAATCGAACGTAAAAAATGTAATTCCGTTATTTTTTCTTTTATTTTAGAGAAATTTTAGAAAAAAATATATATTAACTTAAAAATTAAAAAGTAAAATAAAATGCTTTATTATTAATGTGATGTTTTAATCTATATAAATTATTTTTTTAAATAAAAAAAATCCGATAATAGTAACGTTTACTTTTAAAGAGTTTTATGGAAAAAAAAGATATTAATGGTAAAAAAATAAGCTCATTCAAGTGAAAATAGATAATGAAAAGAGGAACACCAAAAAAAAAAAAAAAAAGAAAGGAAAAAAATCTGTGTAATTTCTAATTGGCAGTTGAGATGTTTCGTTCTACTTTTATCGGAACTAATTAAAGATAAACGATTTTACTTCTTACTTTTCGTCCTTGTTATAAATTCTCTATTAATTTTCTCTACTAAATATAATTTTCTCTAGTAAATTTATTTTCTTCCTTGTTATAAATTCGAATTACCTTTCGTATGATCTATTAAAATATTATCTAACTGGAAATGATATATTATAGAAATTTAAGTAGTATATTATGTAAATTGGAGATATTTTGCGACTCTATAGTGTCTATTTTTTGTCTAAATTTTAAAATAGTAGAAGGAATACAGATAGGATAAGAGAGATTTATACAGAAGAGTGAGACTAATCAGATTTATTTTAAAATTGATAAATATTTTACTTCTTATTGAAAGTTTGATCATTTATATTACTTATATTGCATTGGCAATATTCAGCAGACTTTAGAAATATGATAACTATATAGTCTTGAAATACGAATTTTTGTAAAAAAAATTTATTTTTTATTTTTTCAATATCCATAGAAATTGAAATAAAATTATTTTGCTCTTAACTATTTAAAATTCTTATTGCAATTAATCTAAAAATAAAAATTTAATCCTAATTAATTGTTCTTTTATATAAATTTCTTTTTAATTCCAAATCCAAGTTGTTACGTAAACTAAGGAAATAAATTTTAAAACTATTGCTATAAGTGAATGTAACAAATCTAAATAAACATCACGTTAAAATGTTGTATAATTTTTAATGTATCCTTGAAAGTCAATATCTATCTAGCATAGAATATAGAACACGACTTTAAACCAATTTTGAAACAAATAAACAGAAAAATTTTAAACATAGACTATTTAATTTAATTGGAATTAAAGTATAAATGAATCTCTAAGTTTGGATTATTGTTAGGAATATTATTAATGAATAATATCTTAATTGAAATTTTTATTCGACTATGATCTCATGTTTATCTTTAGATAATGAATATAATACAGTACTATATAATAATAAAATTGCATAATTGTTAAATACATATATGCAATAGATTTTTTCATCTAAATTTTTTTGTTTATGTTTAACGGTACATAACCAAATTTTTCAATAATATTCAACTATTAAAAAGTGATTCCGAAATTACGCCTACGTCAATGACGTTCAGATCAAATCAAACGCACATAAAATATGTGTATAAAAATTTTTGTGTAAGTATCGTAAAAATGGATTGTAAACTATTAATTGTAGTAAAGTGAAAAGTAGTGTTGCTCAATAAAATAGCAACAACCATTTTAAAATATTTAATACTAAGGAAACATTTCTTTAAAAACGATGAAAATGAAAATGTGTGATTGAGATAAGTTAGTGGTTTATTTTGATTTCGTCACATTATAAATGACTTATTTATCATTAAAGAGAACATTCAAATAAAATTTGCAGTTGATTTCCATCAATGATTAAACTGTAGAATATTTCATTGTCATAGGTTAAAGATGTGAGGAAAACATTACAGGATTTATATATTAGTCTACTTTATGCTAAAATTTATAATTATAAAAAATGTGATGTTTTTGTATAATATATAATCTTTCCTCTGTGTGACATTTTAACATTATATGATTAAAACATATAGTAATCCATATTTTAGTTCATTTTAACAATAAATAAATCAAAGATAGTGATTAATTTAGTTTAACAAAGATATTTATAACTGAATTTGGAATCTTATACTTTATTTTATTTGGTTTTGTTTGGAATATACTGTAATTACAAAAATGAATTAATTGTTAATGTCTGATGAATAGGTTAATCCATAGTTTTAAGAGATCATTTCGGAACACTAACATATAAATTTTTTGTCTACAATCCAAGCTGTTATGAAATGTTGCTTCATTAATTTAATGATTTATTGATGCAATCATCAATTTTAAAAATAATTTATAATAAACTGAAGTTCTATTAACAACGCGTACTTTTAAATCTTCAAAATTTTTTATTAAAAATTGTTTTATTTGGTTTGAATTATCTATAAAATACGAATCGGCAATTCTATTGTGTTAAAGATTCATTCAAAAAGTATATTTCGGCTTTGAAGACAACTTTTCAAGATGGCGGCGCGAAACGGCTGTAACTTTGGTCCTAAGTTAAATATTGTTAATCTGATAATTACATTTGAGAACAGTATTCAATAAGACATAGATTCCTAAATTTGAAATTTCATATCCAATTAATAATAGAATTAGAGCGGTTTAAAAATTGCAAATAGCGA
>WUQG02309818.1:22631-47849 GCA_011317285.2 Androctonus mauritanicus | reverse complement strand
TCATTTAGAGAGCATGAATACAAATTTCAGAGAAACGGTTTGTTTACATCAGGGTTTTTCTTAACCAGGACAGACTACTGTATAGTAGAAAATGTTTCGTAAATAAATAGCGCTTATCACGATTTAAAATATCGGAACTTCGGATAAATATCTTTGCTTTATGATCGAATATTTATTTTAGAGTTTCAAATAAAAATTTTTATTGTATGTAACATAAAAAAGTGTTAGATTTTATTGTTGATTTTCTTAAAAAGACCTCACCTCTCTTATATGCGGGTTAATATGATAACCGTATTTCCTGTTTAGAAAAATTCAAAATTATTTACATTTTGACAATCTTACATCTGAACGTTTTATCTATATTCTGATTACGTAGTAATTTTTCATTCCTCAGTCTGACGAATTAGGAGATTTCTGTTTTATATATGATATATTATATATATATATACAAGGTATTCCTGAAAGATCTGTCCAAATTTAAATCGTACGTACAACTTATCAAAACAGAACAAAAATTCCATATAAACATGGGTCCAGAAATATTTCCTTTTAGAAATAATACAAGGTGTAAAAGCATAGGTTGTATGCTTTACACGGAGTATAAAAACAAGTCATAACTCCAGTAAAAGAGAATAAAATCATGGGTTGTTTCCAGTCATTCATAAACTGTTCCAGTAACCACAGTGTGTTGATTAATATGTATTTTCTGTTATAGTTGAGTGGAAATCACAGTTTGCTACAACTATCATGAGACTGATAGACTTACTAAATTGTATGCTTTTATATCTCGTGTTAAGTGTATTAGTCTCATGGTGGTTGTTATAAATTGTGGTTTACAATTAACTGTAACCAAACGAAATGTATATTAATCACAACAGTGTGCAGTTACTGGGACAGTCTGTGAATGATTGAAGTAACTCATGATTTTGCTTTCTTTGACTTATGTTTTTATAACCTGTGCAAAAGAATACAACCTATGATTTCTCCACCCTATATTTTTGGAAAAGGAAATATTTCTGGACCTATTTTTTCGTTTTGATGAATAACATCTGATTTAAATTAGCCAGACCTTTCAGGAAAAACCCTGTATACCTAGCGTACAGGAAAAGTAATGTATAAAATTGCAGCTGTTATTTGTTTCGTGGTTAACGTACTGCACTTTCCTGAGTGTAGAAGCCATGTGCCTCAACAAACTTTACAAATTTTATCAATGTATTTAATATTGTAAATCTAGTTTCAAATTAATGTGCCTAACCATTAGACGAAAATTATATTCTGTAGAATTAACTGTTACATTGTGTTTAATTTCTGACAGTTTACAGCTAATATAATTTATATTTTGTGAAACTTACTCTTTTCATAGCATAAATGTCAAAAATATTTTAAATTTTATGAAAAATTATTATAATCTAAAATATATTAATATATTATTGCATTGATTGAATTATGAATATTGTATACAGAGAAGAAAATTATAAATGTTTTAAATACGTGTTTAATCTGTCTCAATATTTTTCGAAGAATTATTAATAATTAAAAATCATTTATATAAATGCAGTAGTTTTTGTTTGCTTAAATAGAGGATTTATGTAAAAAAATATACGTTCAAATATACGGTATATAAAAAACAGTATGTTAATAACAACTAAACTTAGACGTGTAGTTCTCTCGATAAATTTTTAATGTTCTTTCTTTTGATGATGTCTTCCTGCGCTTATTAAACTAAATTTTTCTTTAATTAATCGCTGTATAAATTCAACATAATTTGATCGATCTTACAATAGACAAATTTTCCAGTTCGAGTAATCGTACTGAATTTGTAACGTTTTAAAATGAAAAATAACATTTATCGATGATACTATTGCTCGTCGATCTCCTTCCTCTTACGCTCCAGCTGACTCTTCTACAGTGTTGAGCAGCTTCTGATAAGACCTTTTGTCCACGCTGTTTAGTAATCAGGTAATAACTAAAAATGGACGTTAATGGCGGAGTGGTAACGCTGTCTGTATGCCACCTAGAAGGACCCGGTTCGCGTCTGGTAATTCATGAAAAGTTTTTTTGGAGTGCTGGGCCCAGCCCGACGATCCTCGTCCTTCACCATCAGACCTTCCCTCCACGGGTGTGGGTACAGCCTGTGGTTGGAACTGGCACGTGAAAAGGGGCGCAAAAAATATGCCAAAAAATGGACATTAATAAAACAAGTAGTATAGGAATCTCTTAATTTTATATGTATTTTAAAATACATGCAATCAAATTCATCATACTTTTTTTTTATTTTACGCTGCTTTCCAGTCGAAGTTACTAAGTTGAGAAGTAATCGGGTGTTTATAATGGCCGATCTCACCATAGGTGTAACGAGATCGACTGTTATAAGCATTCGAATTGGATTCAATGGTAGGGTTCTGACCACTCCGGAAGAACTTTGGAGATGTGGGACCAAGAATTGAACCCGATTCAGGTGATAAAGCTAGTATTTTACTAAGCAGCTATCACGGAGACCATCAAAATCATCTTCAATGATATATAGCAACTTCATGTCACTACGAGCCATATAGGAGAATCTCAAATAGTTGAGAGCCATAATCAGTTTCTAAGTCAATCAGAGCAGCAATCAGTTTTTTCGGGCAATATAACAGTGGTTTCAAAGATTGTTTATTATATATTTTACATGCATTTATTTCGTATAGATTCACACTATTTTTTACAATAAATAACAAATTACAAATATATTATTTTTTAAATTAAGTAGGTATTTGTTTCATATTAGCAATTGGCTTTCGTGGTATGGAGCCACACTGAAGATACCAAAGAGCCGCAATTTGACCACATCGTGGCTATATAGCTTCTAAGTTGAATGCCTTTAAGGCAGGAGTTACCAAAGTGCGGCCCGCGAGCCATTTGCAGCCAGCAAGACCGTTTCATGTGGCCCGCAAATTATTGCTGGCCCAAATCAATACAATTTTCAGAAAAGTATAGTATAATACATTTCAAAGATTGTTAGATGAACTTGGTAGGCGTTTCTTAGATTTTAAAAATTATGAGAAAGAATTATCTATATTTGAAGATCCATTTTCTTTTAATCCCGAAACTGCACCACTAAATTTGCAATTCGAGTTGATTAATTTACAAGAGAACAGTGAGATAAAAAAAGATTTTATCGTGATAATAGCCTGAATGAGTTTTATAAAAAGCTGTCAATAGAAGACGAATATCTTGAGTTATTAAAACATGCGTATCCAGTGGCTTCGTTATTCGGAAGTGCATATATTTGTGAAAAAACATTTTCAATTTTGCACTTAAATAAATCAAAGTTAAGATCAAGAATACCTGATAGTCATTTGTTGTCGATACTTCAAATTAACATAACATCTTTTGAGCCCAGTATGAAGAATATATCATCAGATAAAAAGCAGTTTTCAAAGTCCCACTCGAGTAAGTCGTAATTTGTAAGGAAATGGTAATTTTGTTTAAAATGTTTAAAAATCAAAGAAATATATTATTGTACTGTACTAAAAAAATTGTATTGGTAAAAATTAATTGCATATTTGTATTATTAATAAAGGTACTTACGCAATAAAAGTATTATAAAAATGTAGTTATTTTATTTTTTTAATAAAAATGTAGTAATAATTTTCTAACCCATTTTGATATAGTGTGCGGCCTTCAAACCCACACTTTTTAAAAATACTTCGGAAATTTGGCCCGCGTACGAAAAAGTTTGGTAACCCCTGGCCTAAATAGTCCTTTAGATTTTTTTACATAACATATCTTCTTTATATTAATAAACAATAAAGCATAATTATCAATGCATTTAAAATATATAAGATTATATATTTTTTAAATCTGAAGTATAATATCTAGCGATTTATATAGTATTTTGAACGATTCTGAATAAATTAATGCTTGAATACAACCAAAATTTAACTTTCATAAAATTCTGCAAAAAATTTAATGAAAAATATGTCATATTGAAGAAAACAACTACTTTAGCATCATGGTTTAGATTCAAACCTGATGAGTTATTTATTTTTTAAATGATTTTTAAAATTCATTTTTAATTAAAAATAAATAAATTTATTAATTAAATCAAAAATAATAATATTTGTTATATTTTAATATACGATTAGTATTATTTGCTCTTTTAGAAAACAGATGGCGCAGCGTATTTTTCAGTTTTCAAATTTTACGCCTATTAAATAATAGTATAGCGTTTTTATTTGTTGCATTTCAGAGTAGAAATATATGTTTAAGAAAGAGTTCTAAAATAAACAATTAAATCATCGATGTAACTTAATAAAACTCTAATTTTATATCATTCTTCACATAATTATTACATTATATGCATTAAAATTTATTATTTTTATTCATTTATTGCAAGATGATTTATTACTTTATTTAAATTGAACACTTGCATTATTTTAGTCATTAACATCAAAATTCTAATAATTAAAATGAAAAAAAGATTAATCAAGTTAATTGTAGTGTAAGATCATCTATTAAATATCATTCATCAAATGTACGAAAAGCTTTTATTAGATTCTCTATTTTTATCAATTCGTATGAAGTTATTAGAGAATAGATAATTTATGAAAAAAATTGTTTCTTTGATTCCAAGAAAGTTATAATGAAATCCAATTTTTGACTAAAGAAAATATCGTCTCTATCATTTGTTTAATATTCATTATGATCGATATTTTTGAAAACAAATCTTTAAGAAAACTTTCGTGTCATTGAAAATATTGATACATGCAATATAGTAAAAATATCATAGATGTCACACCACTAATAAAGACATTTTTAATGTCTTTACTAGTGACGTGTTATCATCTATGATATTTTTACTTGTAAGTATTCAATCTGTTATTGTAAGAAGAACTATTGATATATATTTTAGATTATATGACTTAATTTAATTAAAAAAATTAGGAACTAGAAATATTCATAAATTATATGTTCTACATGTATATATCAATTAAGATTTTTTCAAAAATCGTCAAGAAGCATCAATCTTATTTGTACTCAATTTTAATTTGACTAGCTCCCTATCAGGAATGAGAAGTTTATGTAATCCTATATAGATCTTTATCGTGATTATTGCTCATAAAGCTTATTAGTCACCTTGAATATTTAGAAAGTTATATCTTAATTTTATATGTGTATGCGTTTTTTTAATATATAAATATATATACTGTATATATAATTTTCTTTTATTTGTTAAATATTTATTTAAATTTATTTTTAATTTATAAATGAAATTTAACTAAATAAAATAATTTTCTGTGTATAATTCTGTATCTGCTATAAAAAAGTTCTTATCTGAAAAAATAAGCAAAATATTGAGAAAATGTTATCAAAATATTTGCTACAATCTAGAACAGGAGACACAAACTTTGACTAGCAGACTAATTTGGCATTTCACCAATTTCATCAGTGCTCTGCACAACAAATTTCAAAAAACAAAAGTTGAATTTTATTGATATTTTATTTCAATCATTTCTCACTTGAACTTACAATTTAAAATTCGATATAATTCTTCATATATTGCTTCTATAAACCAGATTTTAAGATTTTTATATTTATTTTTTATAAAAATATTTTTAGACTCCGGTAAAAGTTGTATAGTTTCTATAATGATATATATGATTTTATGTAAATATATAAATCTTTAGCAATTTTTATAAACTTTGTTTAGTACTTTCTTCTGAAATAAATTCGGTTCTGAAATTAAAAGAAAAAAAAAAATTTATTTCCTCTTCTTTTACATGATACAGTATATATACAGCTTATAACAAACTTTTCATTTTTTTCTTCTATCTATATTTGGCCTGTAAATAAAAAGATTTGTTCACCATTGATCTATATAGAAGATGCTGCTTAGTTGGCATTATCATTTTATTTTCACTTTAAATAGTCAATAAATAAACCGCTTTCGATCTTGAATCTAATATTTAAATTATTTTTTCTTTTTACATGTTAAATGTTTTTGAAATAAATATTTATTTTTTGGATAAAAATGCATATTTCTCAGAAGGATAGCTTCTAATAACAATATGGTAACTTTAAATACGCTTTTATTTTTATTCCGATTGTTTTGAAACGCCTAGATCTTAAGCTATATAAGAAATACCATATTTCAAATTTTTCCGAAATCAATTGAGCAATATGTCTGAGAAAATATTTCCAGAGAAGAAAGATCACTATTTTTCTCTCTTTACTTCTGCTATATTCATGCCTGATTTTGCCAAAATATACAGAGAATCTCAAATAAATAAAGAATCCACAATATATTTTGAATTGGTTAAAATCGATTAAAAAGTGTGAAGAGAAAAAACGATGCATTTTTATTGTTTTTGTTTTTCAAACTGATCTAGATTTTATTAATTATATTTAAAACTTCAAATTTATCATTTTATGTCCTAATAACACTCTCAAATAAAAAATGCAGATTGATAATACTGTATATAAATTGGAACAAAAGACACAGCAAGTTAAATTTCGGCAGTAATGACTTTTGTATTAAGACAAACAGAAACTACAAAAGTTGACTAATTAGGCTACTACTGGGCTTCTACATTAGGGTAAAAATTATTGCATCACTGTTCCATAAGTAACATATTTTGCTATCCAGCCATCATAGGTGGAAATATTGTAATACTGGCTGTGTTCAATAATAGTGAACAATGCAAATAAAATTAAAATATTTAATTAATCATTTAATATATAACAACTGGCTATGCATTAGAAAATTACAGTTACGAATCAAATGGTTTGTGACTCCAAACAATATTGCAGCAGTATGAAAATGGACTTAAATAAACTAATTATATGGTTTTGTAGTCAGAAAAATAAAGAAATATATCCCTAGTACTTACCTACTTTACCTAGTACAATATTAACTTTGTTTACGGTTCTGATGCAATAATTCACATGCATTTCTAAATTCCGACAAACTTATAAGATGGTGCAATAATTTTTTCCACTACTTATAGATTTTTTGAAATTTGTATTTATAACGAGAACTGAATGTGAAAGAAAACTATAGTTTCTTATCAATACCATCCATTTCTCACGCTAATTTATGTAAAAAAAGGATAATAGGATAAGGATGGAAAATTTGATAAGAGATTGCAATAAGCTTTGAAGATAGATATATAGTAGGCCTACTTTAAATTCCACGTAACCGAAAATCATTGAAATACCACTTATCTAATACATTGTATTTATAAGTATATATTCGAATAGACTGGTTTTTGAATATTTATCGTTTGTATTATGCATACATATAATTTGCAATATATTCTATAATTTATTGACTACTATATACGAGACTAAAATTTGTAATTTAGTGCATTTTCTGATTTGTTCTCATTTTTATTTGATCTTTTTGCCTATAAATATTAAATAAACATTTTTTTTTAAAGATTAATAAATATTTAAATCAATAAACATGTTAAACATATATTAGGAGTTAACAAGATAATTTAAATTCTGATATTCCTTGTATATATTACTTTTGAAGATCGAGAGATCAGCATTTTGATCATTCGCTGCAACATAGAGTAACCTAATTACATAAAGTAGAAGAAAAATAAAAGAATTTTCGAATCACATGTTTACATTACTCTGATTAAAACAAGATGTGAAGAAATTGATACGACAAAGCGAATTTTTTCAGAAATATAATTTGCAAAAGGCTGCAAGCATTCAGAATATATATGTTTTAATTAATCATGATAATCATCAGAATTTTTATATTTATATATATATATATATATATATACAATCATTTTATGGAATTTACAGTATATAATTTAATTATAATAAAATTCGCATATTATTCTGCGTTACTTATAATATGTAATAAGATAAATTGTTATTTATCCCAACTTAAAATTCCATAGAACAGGTTTTAGGTTTCGAGCTAATATATATTAATAATATATTTAAATTAATTTCAATAAATTTTTTTATATTTTTTCCGCATTAATATAGTTGCCAAATCATACGTTACACTCGTTCTCTTTAGACATATTTTAATAATAAATTCGTTTAAAATAAATATTTCTAATCAGTATCATAATTTAATGATATAAAATTAAAAGTTACTGAGCTTATTTCTTATTTATCGTGACAAATGTAATTTTAAAACAAGAATTTAAAGGATGCCATCTACATTGATTTTTCAACTAACTAGTTTCCTAATTTCTCCTATAAAAAAAGGAGAGAATATTTGACGAAAAAACTTATTCATGAAAAATTTCCTCTTTTCATTTCTTGGTTTTTGTTGAAAATCATATTTTAGAATATATTCATCATTAATGTTTAATTTTTCTTTAGAAGCAACTTTTTTATTTTTAATTAAATTCTGTTGAGGTTCCGATTCTGAATTAATTGTTTCTTTGTAGGTTATTCCTTTATTTCTTGCCAAGAGTTTCTTCAAAATCTCTGATTTCATAGCTAAATCTATTTCTTTCTTTAGCGACATATATTTTACTCCAAAGAAAGATATTTCTTCTTCAAAACATTTCAGTTTTAATTTAATACTATTTATTACATAGAGAAGTTTTCTTTCTTTGGGAGTAATTTTGTTTATCTTTAAACTGATATCATTTTCTAAATTACTCTTATCTGAAATTAGTATATCATCCAAGGCAATTTGTAGCAAACCTAGTTCTAAATAATAATTTTGAATTATAACCTGAAGTTCTAACTTTTCTTCGATAAGGTGCTGATTGTTTCTTTTTAATAATACTAATTCGCGTTGAAAGTTTTCATTCAAATTTTTTAACTGAATTATCTGAATTTCCAGGTCGTGATTTTCGTTGATTTTTTCAAACATTTCTATATCTTTTGCGTGAAGTTGATTTCTTTGTTTGTTTGTAATTTCCTTCAATGTCCGAATAGTATCAATTCTGTTTTCGTTTTCTTTAGACATAACTTCTTGGTTTCTATATAATCGTTTATTTTCTTCTTGTAATTCGATAATTTTTTCATTTAGAATTTTAATTTCTTTCTTCCAACCGTCTTCAATATTTATCAGCTCGTCATCGAGTTTCTTCTTCAATTTTTCTTTTTGTTCTTTTTCATATTCCAATTGAGCCACCGTCATCTTCAAACCAGAAACTTCGTACTGAATTTGTTCGTGTAACAATACGTAATTTCTGAGATGATCAAGTGACCAACTAACTTTTTTCAAAACGTTTTCAACTACTTTCAACTCGCCTTGAGTATCTATGATATTTTTGAATCCTTCACCTATTTCTATCACACACTCCATCACATCCTGTAAATTTAAGCACCTATCGTTTTTGTAATTCTCCATAATTTTGTCCGAAGTCCTCTTAAGTTCTTGTCGAATCTGGTTAACAACAATGTTTATATTTGTCCTATGTTAAAAAAAAACGTCATAATGGTAATGAATTAAGAAAAAAATCATTATTATTCTTTTTTTTATAATTAAATCTTTAAATTAAATTTTTCTCATCAACGAATGTTTTATTTTGGTATTTAAATTAAAACTTCATATTTATCATGTTTTTAAATATTAAAAATAAATTATTTAAATTCAGGAAACAGAAAAAATTATTAAATCAATATATACTTTATTTAAATATTCTCTTTTTAAACATATAAAATCATTTATCTGTATAAAAATATACATATGTTTATATATGAATCACAGAGTATTCTCATAACAATAATCCATTTTCAGATATACAAATATTTTGTGGAATGAAAAATATTTCACAGTTTATTAAAGAAATTCCAAAACTCTGATCGAATGAAACTTCAGTAGACGAACTTTAAATTTTTGTTTTTTCTTCGGCGGCTTTCTAATCAGTTATAAAGATGAAAGCTGTTATTTGGACGACGTATATTTAAAGAATGTTCGATCAGAAAGATAATGAGATATGGGATACTTGAACTTTATACCTAAGAAAAAAAAAATTATTTATAAACTTTAAAAACATGAAAAAAAATAAAATTGTACAAAGATTAGATAAAACTAAAATATTTTTGAAAAAAAAAAAAAAAAATATATATATATATATATATTAAATAACAATAATGATAATAAACAAATATCTTATATCCTCTTTTTCTAATACTGAAAAAGAGTTTATTTAATATGAATTTATCATCAATTAAAGATAGTATGAGACTTTAAAAGTGATTGGTTTAATTACAATTAAATTACTGTATTTTTATATCATAATTATTACAGTTTTTATTATTAAAATTATAACAACTTTTTAATTTAGTCTTTACGCAATTCTATGTTGCAGGAAATGCTCTTTGAATGAAAATTATTGCAGATAAAATTACTGTATTTTTATTTTATGAAAATTGCCACAGATTAACAATGATAGCATAAGATTTAATAAAATAGGTTAGTGCATTAAGTGATTGTATCTAGTTTTAGCCAACAGCATATCATAATTTATCAGAAATGAATCGATACTTTCGATAATATCTCGAATGTTATACTTACTTGTTAGATCTAATTATGATTATTTTGATAAGAATTTAAAAACTTCAATTTTCTTTTACTATTATCAAATGACCAAAAAATAAATATTATTTCACATAAAAATATTCTTTATTTTAATTAATTCAAAATTTATTGGCTATTGTGAAGTGCGATCTATTAAATTATAGTTATTAGATTATCGTGATATTATTACTGTAGTAGTAGTATCTTAATAATAGTCCCTTTATTTAGCTTACTTAAATACTTGGCTAAATGAAACCATATTACATAAAAATACAGCAACATTGAACAAAGTTGAATAAGTCTACCTAATAGCAGAACTCTTTATGTGAAATTTTTATTAATATAAAAAAATCGTTATCGTACTATTAAAAAAATTTTTATTCGTTCTAAGTGATCGTAATTCAGTATCCGAATAGAGTCGGTTTAATCAATATCAGTAGGAAAACATTACATCCTCAATCAAAAATGCTAAAAAATGTTCTAATAGTGAATATGATTCAAAACAAATTTTCCTCTTTGATTCAAATATAAATAATTTAATTTTAAAAATCGAAAAATTAAAAAAAATTTCTCCAAATTTTATTATTTACTACCTTTATTTTAATAATAGGCGCGATATTTATTTTTTCACAAATTTATTACGCCGTTTATTAATTGAATTTTAATTATTATTTTTTTGGTCTCTTAAGCATATTATCTGATGTTTTCTGTTTTACAATAATAAAAAAATTAAACTTTTAGGAAATAAAAATGACTTGTGTTAATTAAATATATGAACTTATGTTTATATTGCAAAAATTGTATTATAAAAATAAAAAAATAATATAGTTGAAGAATAAAGCATATGCGAAAGATGTTTTATAATAGGTGCATTCGTTTATATGAGAGTGACATTTACTAATACAAATATTTTCAATAATTTTATGCGCCGTTTATTGGAATAAATAATAAAAATGTGCTTTAATTTAAATACATAAATTTTACTTACAAAATAGTATTTATAAAATATTGGTTACATTTTAATATTTCGATATTATTTTTTATTATTGTAAATTTAAAAATATAATTAATTCTTATTGCTTGAAATATTATTTTTTTACTATAAGTTATATGAAAATTTTAATATGAATTCTATAAAGCAAATTCATATTTGTTAAAAATTTTTAAATCTGATTTAAATTATTATATTTTTTGATCTCAAAATTTAATTATGAATATTAAAATAATAATGAAAAAAATGATTTTTTTAGTATTTATATTATGTATATGTAATAAGTGATGTAATACTGATTTACATAGAATTTTGAATGTTTTTATAGTATAATAATATCATGCATTGAATTTATAAAAATTATTATTATTTATTTAATAACAAATGATTTGTGTATATTTAACGCCTGGTTTCTTTAAAATTTTAAAGCATTATGCAGTCTACAAATTAAAAATTGATTTAAATGTCAAATCCATTTTTTGGTGCGGTAAAGAATTTTTTATAAACCACTTTATTTTTAGTTAAAATTATCATAGATATAATAAAATGTTTGGGCATTTAATGCAGAATTTGAATTTAAACGCTCCGTGTCAGGATATGACAACGCTTTTGAATAGAGCCTATTCGCTTGGTAAATCGAAACTTCCTATTATAAAGTCCTGAATCCCTGCTGATGTGATGCAGTAGTCTGGACTACTGTATTTACACAAGATCTTTATGACGATAACTAAAAATTCAACAAAGATTATCTGCTCATCCAGAAACAATATTTATAACTTTCTAGTAATGTTATGTCATTTATAACTGTTTATGGTATATATTCATGCCATCTATTGTTTATTTACTTGTCACGAAATATCTTAAACATCAAAAATTTTCTATAAAATATTACATAAAAGAATTTATTTCTGTGTTCAATAAATCTGAATTATTGAATGGCATATTAACTTTTCTTAGATTCGACAAAAAATGTAAACCCATAACATTAGTTAAGATATCATGTTTAAAATAAAGAACAAAAATATATAATTAATTATTATTGAAGTTATTAAACTTAAGTTTAATTAAAATACTGAAACTTTTGTTTATTAATAGCTAGTTAATCATGATTGTGATAGATGTGCCAAGATTATGGTTCATTAGTTCTATTATTTGCTTACAACTAAGTAATGGATTTAAATTTCCAATATTTGTTATACGAGAATATAATTAATTGATTAATTAATTTCTCAACAAATAAATATAACTTATCTATTAATAACCATTGTCATCTTTGAAATATTATTTAATCTCTTGTTATAATCACTTATTCAAATTTTAATAATGCGATCAACATTTTTTATCATTATTTTATACGAAAATATATTTATAAAAATTATATAATTCAAAGATATTCTAACAAACATTCTGTTTATTTGTATATATTCTAATAAATATAATACAAAAATTATTTTGTTAAAAGTTAACAAAGAATTAATGTTTTGGATTATATTTTTTTGTAATTTTATTATATAATTTTGTAAGAAAATAATTTCCTTAATTTAAATATTTATATTATGCCTAATAGCAAAATTTTTACAATAATTGTATTTCTATTATTTATTTTTAAAGATAAATTAGAAGTTTATAATCTTTAAATTTCTGTTAGATTCAAGAATTATTTCTTAATAATTTCTTCTTAAAATATGTATGTATATGTATATTCCTTAGAAATTTTGAAATTTTGCTTATAATTTTAGAGATTTATATAGATTTAAACTAACTAATCAGATCTAACAATATATAATTTATATAAATAGTTAAAATTTCACTTACAGGGCAAGTAAAGTATCTGACATCGTCCACTGAAGTATTACAATAAGAAGGATCCGTTCTGAGATTAGAAGAAGCTGTCCATGTAGATCCACTGGAATACCTTGAGATGATTGCATATCCATCTGGATACCTGGGAAGATCCGTCAGATCCTGAGTGTGATCTTCGAAATAGATTCTAGAGTCATCCTGTTCTTCAAGCAATTGCTGTAACCGTTTAATGTAATCGATGGCTGATCTCAACGTTTCGACTTTGCTTAACTTTTTGCTTTTGTTCGAATGAGGAATATACTGGCGCAATCTGGCAAATCCTAGATTTACCAACTTAACCCTTTTACGTTCTCTCTCGTTTCTTCTGGCCACTGTATTGGGCTGAGAGGGTGTGTACACATAACTGCGTCTTCTGCAAGAATAATCCTGATAGGGATAAGAAACATACAAGTATTCGGTGGCCGATTGTGTAGTTCTGACGTCATCCATCCCGTCCGATATACGGTAGCGTGAATGACGGAAGTGCTGCGCAACTCCCTTTATGAAACGGTGGCTCCGCCTCCACACTGCCCTATGTCAAATCGTGACACATGCTGTGTGCTTAAACAACAGCACGATCTGCGAAACGCCACATCCTCTGGTTCCATCGGTTCGAGTTTACCACAGCAAGGATTACCTTGATTGAAATTTCCGGGATTTCGGATTAATTATTTATTTTCGTGAATATACTTGTTATGTTTAGTTGAAGTTATTGTACTAGATCATGCTATATTTATGCCTCTAATATTTACATTTTTAAGCTCAATCCATTCCGTCTTAAGATCCTGCGAATTTTAATTTCTTTCATTCTAAATTATTAAATTTTTAATGGAAATATTAACTTATTACATATCTAAAAATACTTATTCTTCTTTTATGTTAAATTACGAGAAAATAATTTCTTTGGTTTACGTTTCCCATCATGAAATATTTATGCTATCTAAATATAAACTTTCCTTCAATTTTATTTATTTATTTAATGGTCCCTTTAGATTATTTTTAAGAATATAAAGTTTAATCCTCTTTATTATTTATTTAATCTGTTTTTTTCCATTTGTGAATGATGTAAATCTATTTTCGATCAAACAAGATGCTATTCATTCGTTCGAATATTTATTTGGCAATTGTAATAGAAGCAATTTAAATATTTTCACAAAAAATATTTGAATAACAAATTATATTTTAATAAATAAATAAATATTATCTTTTATAAGCCAGTCATTATGTTATAAAAGATATATTTATATTAAGAATTCTGTTATCATGAATGTATTTTCAAATAAATTACGTAAACAACTTTTAGATTTTAAATATAAATGATATATCGAATTTTTTAAAACTATTTCACTGAAATAATATGTGACTAGTGCATATATTATTCATATATAAGTGTATATGATATTAATAAATTTTAAATTTATATATTTTAGCTTGAAATAAGAATAAAAAATTCATTCTTTTTTAGATCGCAATAAAATATCGCATTTTTTTCATCAATAAATAAATAAAAAAAGGGGAAAGATACGTTTATTTTTACTGCACTTTAATCAACTGACAAATATATTTTATTTTACATAAATATTCCAAAAATAAATCCATTAAAATGCCTTTAATCTTATTAAAATATTTATCGCAGCATTAATATTGCACATTATTTTATTTATTCGCATTAAATTTTATAACTTAATGCAAATTTTTTTAAAAATATTTTTAATAATGTTTCCACAATTCTAAAGAATACGAAATTAATTAAAGATTTAAAATTCTAATGACCTAAAAATCACAGTCCCATTTACATTTTAAGGAAGTAAATTTTACTGATTTGATGGATTAATTAATTGTGTGCTCTTTAACAACTTCAACAATATATTTTAAGATATTTTGAAAGTTCGTTCCTGAATGATAACACGGTTTAAATTATAGAGTTACTTTGGGCAAGGGTGAAAAGGTGAAAAATCTTTAACACTTATGAAAGGTGAGATGTCAACTAACACATTAGTAAGAAGACTTTAATAATAAAAAAGACTCTTGACAGTTTTATTAATATGATAATTGACATCCATCTTACCTGTTTATCTTTAACACGAATTTCCATCGGTGAATTTCAGATTCGTATAAGTGCAGATTGAACTGTTTAGTAATTATCAAAATTCTTCCATGTTTACTATTCAATTATTGCATGAAATATTGACATGGTATAAGTACTTCTCAAGAAAATAGCTTTAGGCCTAAACTAAAAAATATAATGATTCATTTACCTTGGTTTATGGTCCGTCATGTGGTTTACAACGCAAATTTCAGATTTAATATTTTATTTTTATATATATATATAAGTTAACGAATGAAAATTAATTTATTTAAGATTAAAAATAATCAAGAAAATTTTGAAAATCAAGTATATGAAATATTTAAAGAAATTCATATGCGCAAAATTCCAATGAATATCATAAAAATTTCAAAGCAAGATGCAATATTTATGTACTTGATCCGTGCAACTTTTATTACCTGATGTTGAGAGTGAACTCACGAGAATTACACATGTTGCATATACATCTATATGCAATTTATATTAATAGAGGATTATAAAAATGAAAAATCTATGTGTACACATTTAAATTTTTTGACTCGTCTAGGATTTCTATTTGTTATTTAATTTTCCACATATTAATATATAATAATAATAATAATAATAATAATAATAATAATAATAATAATTTTCTTCAAAATCCCTTACATTATTAATACTATAAAATATTTTTATGTTTGTGAAAAATAACTGAAACTATCACTAAAACAATTCTAAATAATTTTTCTATTTAGTTATAAATGCTAAAATATCGATTATAATCCTAATAAAAAAATAAAATAATAAAGTTAAATGATATGCAAATTACGTTTAAATTGTATTTTTGTGATCAAAATTTTGACTGTAATCCGACTATCGACCCCTTGCCTATAAATTTAAAGATAAACTCTATCGAAAAATGATATGATTTCGTTAAAAGAGTTAGAGGCAAAATATAATTTAAATGATATAAACATTATAAATAAGAAGAGAGAAAATATTTAAAACGTGCCAATGTTCATACTTGGTTAGCGCAAAAATTGTCATATTGCATGTATAATAACAAGTTCTGTGAACTATGTGTAGATCGATCATCATTGAATTTTTCGTAAATATTACTGTGCTTTATAGTAACATTTAAAAATGATTTAATAAATATTTACTATAATGTTGTACAGTAAAAAATACAGTAATAATCTTTAAAATTAATGATATTACTGCATATTTTGTATATATTACATTGTACTTATTGCATTGTGATACAATATATATATATTAATTTTTTATTGTAAAATAATTATATGTTTTATTTATATCTTTAGAATATTGTATTAGTTTATCAATATTTAGAATCTATTAACTTAAAGCTTAAATGCCTAAAAATAAGCATGTAAGTTTGCTCAGTTTAAATCTAATAACCTAATATACTATATTTTATATAACTAATAACATTTTTCTCATATGAACATCCAATATATTTTATAGATTTATAAGATTTTTCATAAATAAATTTCTGTTTTAATTTTATGTAGAATAAGAACAAATGTAGCAGGCCTATATCATGTTTCTACGTTTGTTGTATTTTTTAAAATAAAATAATTGAAGTTTTTATTTTTGCATCTTTTATCAGTTTCAATGTATTAAATGATGATATATTCTCATTTAATGATTTGTTTTGTTGCATTTAATCTAATAGACCAGAAAGAGTATTGTAATAAAAATTTGATTAAATTAGTGATTAAAATTTAAAATATAAAATTTTCAAAAAAGAAAAAAAAAAATATAAAATTGGAATGATTTAGTATTATTTAGAATTTTAATTGAAGTTAGCATGAGGTGATGACATAATTATATCTATCAGCATATGCTCTTCGCACTCAAATATAATCTATAAACTAGCTCTTCTCAACACATAAGAGTGAGTGACAAGACCTTACCTGTCAATATGTAGCTGCCGTGTGCAGGTAGGTGTTGGAGGAGGGCATGTTTGGTAATTCAACTTCTTATTAATCAATGCAATAAGTTTCCCATTGGTTGGCGGCCTTGTCACAGAATGGCCTTTTCTATCAAGTAAGAGGTTAGTAGTACAATTTTACTATCGCTTGCATGTCCAACCTGTGATTATATTCGCACGAGAATCGTGAAAAATGCCCCCTTGTTGGGAATGCGAAAATTGGTTATTCTGTCCCCCTTCTTTTTCCCCATTGCACAATATTGTCTGCAGTCGGCTCCTCTTGAAATCTGTTAATGTTATACTGATAGCTATTTGTTCGGAATGTTTCAAAAGCAGTTACAAAATGAAGGATGAGATATTTTGTGGGTAATACCCGAATTACTTCTTGCATAAACGTGTGCTTATATGCATTTTAAAAGAAATTCTTCGAAAAAATATATTATATTGAATTTAAACAGACTTAACACAAAAGGGTTGTTTATTATTTCCTTAATCGAATTAAAAAAAATAGTATTTAACATAATATTTTTTGATATAAAAATAATATTAAACTCATACAATTCAAAAGAATTTTGAATAAAGTTCACATTTAAAGTTTTCTCAACTCAAGTTTATAAAACTATAGATGAAGTATATATTTTATTTTAAATTTTTATAAACATAAAATACCATATATATTTTTGTAGATTAAATATGTTTATCCTCAGCTTAATAACCCATTCTTTAATATTGATAAATTCGATATTTTTACAGCTTTAATTATAATTTTCAAAATAACAAAATACTTCAATAAATATAATTAAAGAAAATAATGAAAAAATAAATTATTTTCTTTTTTCCAGTTTATTAACTAACAGTAAGACAAAAATCTTTAAATTTCAATTTTGTTAGATTTCTTTTACCGATTTATTGATATATCTCAAGATTTTCAGTTCATAATTTTTAACAATTTTAATATAATTTTTGATAAAATATTTAAATGCTGTATATAGTTGAATAAATTTTAAAAAATAAAAATATAGATAATTAAAAATTATTATATTAAAAAATTGAAATTTATAATTTTTTAATTTAGTTTGATTTTATTTAAAAATCAATTAAGTTAAATATATTTTTGGGATTCAAAACATTCAAAACAGGACTTAGTTAAATATATAAATAAAAATCCTTTTATGCATTTAATTGGAAAAAATACTATTATAATAGCTTATAGTTTATATAAATTTACACAAATTTACTATTTATAATCACAAAAAGACAAATTTTTAAATTTTCAAAAATTAAAAAGAAAATAAAGATAAAAATTTAATTTTATATTTTTAAAATTTATATGAATACTTCAAATTTATTTATTAATTTTTCTTCCTCTTAGGCCTGTTTCTTTTACTTTTCTTAGAATTTTTGAAATATTATTTGTCGGTATCTTCTATCAGTATTTTTTGTAAACAAATAAATGTGTAAAATTTCGCAATTTTTTTTATAAGTTTCCAAAACACCTGGCTGAGTAAAGACACGCAATTCTGAGTCAACCTCACTAAGCGGCTTCCTCAATTAACTTCAGAAATCGAATAACAGCTACCATTATCTAATAAATTACCAATTTAAACAACAATATATCAACGGAAATTTTTATTTTATATTTTAAACAATTTAATAACGAAACTGTTAAAATTTGAAAACAATTTGATTTTTTCTTATTAATAATCTGCAGATATAAGATAATGTAACTAAATAGTTTCACTTCTAATATTAGTCATTTATTTTAAAATTTATTAAAACAGTCTAAAATAAAAAAACAGTTCTGTTTTTATTATGAGGAAGTAATATAAAACATAATAAAAACAGAACAGTTTTTTTATTTTAGACTGTTCAACAGAACATTTTTATCATATGCTGTTTTTCAGTATATGACAAAAATGGAAATATTTATTTATTAAGTACTAAAAGCTTTCAAAAAGTCTATAACCGTGATGAAAAATTGATTTGTTTTTAATTGTAAAAACTATAGAAAACTTTTTCAGCAGAATATAACCATTAAAAATTTATATGAATAAGTAATGCAAAAAAAAAAAAAAAATGATTCATAACATATTGCAGTATTTTTAATAGTTAAGAAAATGATACACAGTGTAGTAAAAAGTTTATAAAATCTTCGATTTAAAACTAATAATTAATCTTAAAATACTTTAAAATAATTCATAAAAACTTTTTTTTTTCGTTTTATAAAATTGAATAATCTATCTGAAGTAATTTTTTTTTAAATTTATAACTATTATTCAAAAATTATTCCAAACCTAATAAAATTGTTTCGACAAGTTAATTACTTATCTATTTAAATATATATATTTATAAATATTTAATCATATTTCTTTAAAAAGATAGACATTTCTTTAGAGATAGATAAATAAATAAAATTAGTTAAAGAGAATTTTTTTACAAATATACTGTATACAAATTTAACTATATATATCAAAAATTATTACATATTATAGGCCTAAATATATATGATTAGATATATTGAAGGCATCAAATAACATTTAAACAAGGCATCAATTAAGTTGTCATTTATTTGACAACTTAATTACTATTTTTAATTGTAATTTTAAGTTCAGAACATCCCAGCTAAGTTTCTTCGAAAAAGCTTCATCACTTTTTCTAGTTAAGGAATAATTTCTTTCTTACATTTGAAATTTTATAGTATATTAAGATACATAAATATTTGCAAGAATAATAAGTATTCAAGAATAATTTAATTAATATAATATAACCTATTTAAATTTTAATATATACGCGAAAGATTATTGCACTTTTACGACTTCAATATAAAATTTTATAAACATTTTAATTCGTACGTAAATAAGTTATTTTGTAAAAGCTTTTGAATTATTTTTATGAAATAACTGTTTAAAACATAAAATATTAAAATAAAATAAAGTCTAATATTCATAAATATTCTTTGTAAAATTACTCTTTATAGCTAAATAAACGATAAAGTTAAATAAAATGAGTAGATGTTTCTTCTGCTAAAGAGTTTAAAGATCGGATTAGAACTAATAGGCTATAATAAATTAATGGGTATAGAATAGTGGAAATAAATTTCATTTTTTTTTCAGATGTCATCAGTCTGTCTGCATGATTAACATGGAGAAAAATTTTAAAAAGTGTTTCTTATAGAAGTAAAATAAGGATTAATATAACACTTAGGATTAGTAATTAAAGATAGCGTATATAATTCTATGGAATCTTACGTAAAGAATTTTTAAAACAAAAAGTAAGAATGATGACTAACATGAACAAATATGGCGATAATTTGAAAAGATTGTTAAAAATAAGATAAAAAGTAAATATAACAAAAATAAAGAATTGAAGATAGCAATCAGAATTAAATGATTTACTACATTACAATAAAGTCTAATAAGTGAACTTTGATGGAAATACCATAATCAATGGATAGCTATAGCCTATACTATATTAATAATAGGATGATTCAGTATGCAATGTAATGATTAAATAAAAAGAAGATTAAGAAAAAAGTTACACACAAATAGAGAATTCGAAACAAAACATAAAGACAAAAAGCAATTCCTAAATGATATAGTCACTAATATAGCCAAACTTTGATTACACAGAAATCTATTAGCCTTCTCTTTATTTTTAAAATTTTCGACTAATTAAATTACTCTGAATCAATACCTAATATCACTTAGGATTTTAACTTATTCTACTTTTCGCAATCTTTTTTAATTAATTAACAAATATAGTATTTACCGATATATTATTTAATTATTTGTGATAGATCTCTAATTTTTTGCAATCATTTTAAATGTACAAAATGTCTAATTTATGTTCAAAATCATTTGCTTTCAAAATCTATCTTATGTATTTAATACGTATTGAATATTCAATAAACCAAAGACACAAATGCTTACGAATTTCTCCAAATGAGTTATCAAAAATTCTTCACGCATACTATAGACATTCAAAAATTGTTTAATTATTTAAAATACAATCAAAAACATTGAAAAATATTTCCGATACACTGATTGAAATATAACACAAAATACATAAATTACATAAACGCATAAATTACATAAATACATAAATTACATTACAATAATCAATTAAATATATAAATAACATATAATAATCAATTAAATCGAACAAAATACAAAATTACAAAAGTAAAATTATTCCGTAAATTTAGTTAGACATTTAATACTCTGTAAAAATTCTTTGTCAGTTAAATCTATCAAATCAGAGATATAGGTACTATATTCCAGGGAGAATAGCCGATATGGAAAAGAATGTTTAACAATGTCCAGATTGTATAGTCGTGAGGCGAAAATATAGTTTCTAAGAGAACGTGAAACACATGTAACTGTATATCAATATAGGAAAAGTATGACGTAAAGCACAATAATAAAAATTTTAAATCAAAATAAAGTATCCTATTTTTCAATAGATTATCAACCTTATCAGTATTGTATTCGTTAGTATTTAGTAGATGTTTATAAAATAAAAATTTGAAAATTGTTTTATAAGTATTATTTAAAGTAGTTAAATGAGACTGCGCAGCAGATGATCAAATAATAATACCATAATCTAATAATTGATTTAAAAAAATATATATATAAGCTTATATAATTTTACGAATATACATAGATTGAATAAAATAAATGTTTCTGTAAAGAATACCTTGTCTTACTTTTAGTTTTTTTATTAACAAATCAATATGTGAAAAAAACTTAGCTTTTTATCAAATAAGATCATTTATTTCATCAAGCATAGAATTTTAATAGAATGAAACATTAACTGTATAGGATTGGAATGTCGCAGTGAAAAACAAATGGATTTTGTTTTACTGAAATTAATATATAATCTGTTTTCCTTTAACCAGTTTTCCAGAATATATAAATCTCTTTGTAAAATCGAAGGAACAGATCAGATCATCAGCATAAGCAATTATAGTAGATTCAGTCAAATATAGCGACGGATTGATATAAATAGATAAAAGAAGAGCACTTAGGGGCGATCCTTGTAAGACACCAAATTTTAATGGAATGGGATGAGACGTAAATTGATCAAATTCACCAAAGCTTTTCTTTTATTTAAATAGCAAAACATCCATTCAATTAAGTCGGGGTCTATATCAAATTGAGTTTCCATAGTACGTTTAAGAATAAAGTGATCTATAGTATCAAAATCAGAAGCAAGATTAAGATATAAGTATCTTTCAGTTGATCTAAATTATTTAAAATTATCTGTTTAGTTTGTAAAAGATTAATAAATATATGATTTTGACAGAGTAGCATAATGTTGATTATCAGAAATCCTGTTTTTAACTTGAAATTTAAGAATTCATTTTGCTAACATAATTTATTAAATAATAGAATATATCAACAAATTATAATTTTTAAAGCTTATTTTGTATACACGAAAATGTAAATGTTTTGTATATATTGTAATCCGATAACCCGTTATCTAACTTTTAAGTTTTATTTTTGTATTCATAAAAAATTATCCTAACTTATAGCAAGATAAGAATTAACGTATTAGTTATATTTATATGATAAATACTATAAAATTTATCAAATTAAATTGTAATATTATTGAATTACTGTACAATAGTTAGTTTGCTCCTCATTCAATTAACTTGATCGTTATATACACGTACAGCATATGAAATTTTGCATTGTTCAAAAATCAGATAAATTTGTAGAATTCTAATTTGTACATAATTGAAAAATTTAAAAAATTGAATGTATGATACGAAATTTAGATTTAAAAATCTGTAATGATCTTCTATTTATTTATGTGATTAGTATAAATAAAAACAATAGGTTTTTAATATAGTTGCCATAAGAACGGTTTAATAAAAATAATTATTTTTGTTAAACTGTTCTTATGACAGTTTAATATAGCGCTGAAGATGATTGTATAGCAATCGAAAGTACTCCGCAAATAAAAGTTTTGTATTAAATAACTACTGTTATCGGTGCTTGTGTTTTAACTATATTATCTTGGTAAGCAGTTCACTTTTGAATAGTAATAGGCTTTTAGTTTTTGTTTTGTCCGTCAATAGATAAACTTGTTGAAATATTTTTGATATACACTAGTTAAAATTTATATTCAAGTGAAATTAAACTTAATAAATTATATCTTGATCTTAATTATATATTATTCTTAAAAACACTCCGTCACATTCGATTTCTATTAATTTTGAACATGATAATTTTATACTAAAATTACGATCGGGTTCAAAATTCTCTAAATGAAATTTAATAAATTATGCTAAAATTTTCTCTATAAAAATTAAAATAAGATTCACAACGAAAAATTCAACTAATTATCTCTATTCTGTAAATTTGAAATAAAATTATTCATTTATCCTTAATAACTTATTGGCATTTATCCTTTTTAAAGAAAGGAATTTATTGATAATTTTAATTTGAAAAATGATTTAATAGATTTTTATTAACTTGAGAATAGGAAATTATTAATTATTTCCATTAAAAATATATGCTTACTATATGATTGCATATCCCTATTAAATTTAGAATAAACTACAAAGATTATGGATATAAAAATTGATAGACGGCATAAATTAAGAACCGAACAAAGAAGAGATAAGATTATATTTTATTTTGATTTGAAAAATCGGTATTAAATCAATAAATATTTATAATAGTTTATCATCTAAAATACTTGTGTTTGTTTATATAATAAAATATTTCTATTTACCGTACAGTATTTCCTTCAATATAAGCTGTCAAATGAATGAATTCACCACAGAAAAGCTTATTTTATATAAAAAAAAATAATAAATTTGAATAGAAAAAAATGTTAATATAATCTAAAATATTTTTTGTATAAAGAAAATTTAATTTTATGAACGATTCTTAAACTCGCAACATATGTATTATAATATATTCCACTGGAAGTTTAGTAAATAGTTTTACTCTGAGACTTGCATATTTATCACCGCGAAATTATTTTTGTTAATTTGCATAATTTCTAGAATAACCTTAACGTTTACAAATCAGCGACAAAAATGTATAATGTATTTTTCAATTTAAATTTACCTAACGAAAATTTTATTTTCTTTCAAAACGTATGAACATAGGCTAGATGAATCATTTTGAAATATTTGATTTTTTTAAAAATGTCATTGATTTTTCTAAGAATTAAACAAACAGGATATAATATTGATATTTGAATATATTTCATTGGTTTTAACATATTCAAAATTCTTAGACCTAATTATGGGTTAAGTCGACATCGAATGTAAAAGGTCAAATGTTTGAGACAGCTATTAAGTATTTTGACTGTCTTTTACAAACCTGTTTGATTTCCACGAAATTTTTTATTGGAATAAGTTCTGCGTGAAACAAGGAAAATAATAATAATGTTCAGGTAGAAAGCAGAATTTTCTCATTAATTAAAGAAATCTGTGCAGTTTTATATTTTCAATATTATTTTTCAAAATTTAATTTTAAGAAGTTGCTTAATCTTTAAGAATTATTAAACGTCCTTGTTTATAATTTAGTCTTTTTTTGATGAATAATAGTGTGCACTATTCATAATGCAAGCCTATTAGAAGCTTCTATGAATCTTGTCTAAATAGATCAAATTTTAAATGAGATGTTCTATTAAACTTCTTATAAAAAACTGCGCTTTTTTGAACTTTATGACCTGCGCCCCTTTCAAAATAGCATCTAACCTTTGCGTCCCTTCTCAATATTATCACGATGGGAGATGGGTTACTTCGTGTTTCCCTGGGAACATCCTTCTTCCGCCTCTAACGGTATTGTTCCGCGAATATATCATTGTTTTGTGGATATTTTAGAGATTTATTAAAATTTTAAATTCAG
>WUQG02309818.1:0-22621 GCA_011317285.2 Androctonus mauritanicus | reverse complement strand
GAAAAACTATGCTCATGAGAAAAAAAGGTCGAAAAAATTTTCGCGCGAGAATACTTAATTCGAAAGCTCCCTCGGGCCAACGGCCGATCCAATATTATTGCGGCCAACCCCCTCCGTGCTCTGTTTTTTTTTTTTTGTTCTCAAGATTTTCTCCTTAACGCGCCATGCAGTACCCTCGTAAAGAGAAACCTATTCGTAATTTAATGCAGGTCATATTTTTACATTCGTACCGAGTTGAAAAAAAATCGTATACCTCTCTATTATCATAATCCGTAACTGCGACTTAAGGATTCGGAAAGTGGTTTCTGCATATGTAGAAATCAAAAGTAATTCAAAAGCAAAACGAAATGACGCAAAAACAGATGAGAAGGTCTCGACCTTAACTGGCAAACCACACGACCCGGATGTTGACTATTAGTTACGCTCGAAAAGAACTAAACACCTGAGATAATTCTAAATTAGATGTTTGCTGTAGGTGTTGGTGAATAGTTTTGATTGTAGCAATTAGTTTTTTACGGTTTTTTAACCATACTCTAATCTGCTCAACCGGAACAGCGTGTGAGGTGAATAAATACAAATCTATAAAGTGATTTTCAAGGATTTGTTGGGCTTTATTATGCTAATTTGCCCGGTAAGAATATTGATGATGTCTGCAAATGTAATGAATTTCGAAATTATTTTATCCACGAACAATGATGAATAGACTTAAACATCGTATAGGATAATAGACTAGCTCCTAACTTATTAAAACAATGATGTCAATTAAATGGCATTTTAAACACTCGAGTATCGATTCACTTATTATTCGATTAATCGATTGCTTAGGATTTAGTTCTAATATAAATGATTAGAACTTAAAGTTTGTCAGAGCTGTCTTCGCTAGTATAGATTTATACAAAGTCTATTGTCTTCGCCATGTGCGGTATGGAAGCAGATGTTTGGTAAAGTTCTTCACCTGGGGCAAATCTAGACAACCCACGTAGATTTATAACAGTGATCATCATTTGACCAGACATCACCTCTTCTTCTTCCCAGGGCCGAAGGGTGCAACGTCAAAGCACGATTTTCCTGCCACGTGAAGGGAGGAAATTAATATTGGGCTTTGGTAATGTGAGAATGGTTCACACTTTGCCGTGTCGCTCTAATAGGCGTTTGTCTCACATGATTTGTTGCTTCGAAATCTTCAATTTTCTCGTCATCTTTCGTTAAGGGAAATGATTTCTTATTCTGCTCTCAGATGGCCGGTTATTAAATTACTAATAGCCGCCTTTTTCTTTCTAACTCTTTCAAGAATTCGAAGATCTATGACTCCTTCTGAGAACTAAATAATCTCAAAGAAACATAGTTATTATTTTCTGTAAATATGTCTGAATTTGTTATAAAGTAATTCGGATTCTAACTCTTTAAGAATAAAGTATTTCTTTATAAATATCAAATAGTTTTTCAATGAAAACTATCAAATAAACTGTTTACATTTCATAAAGAGAAATCTTTTCACTTTGGAATCATTAAACAAAATTTTATATTAAATGATAGTCAAACAGCTACTAAAATTTAGTTATTGTATAATAAAGATTTAAATATAGGCCTATAAATAACTCAAAACAGATGAATTATTTGCTAAAAATCGATTCTATAATCTTCTATGATATTTTTGAATAATTATTTGCTAATAAATTTTGATAAAGATAATATTTATAAAAAGTGATTGAATTTGTTTTTATTTTTTATGTTATATAAAAAAACTTAATTATAAAAAAAAAATTATTCTTATAATTGCATAACATATTTAAATAACATTCAGTAAACAGTTTTTCAAACTATCCTTGTGATCACTGATTATATTTATAAGCATAACCTAACTTTTCTATTTGTTCAAGAAAAGGATTACAATCATATCAAGAAATTCTAATTTGTTTATACTTTATAATTAGTTTGTAGGCCTATATTTTAATTAATTTCCCCAAAAATACCTGTATATTGAACATACTAGATTGGATGAAAATATAAAAAATCTACTGTTTAGACCGTCTATATCTGAGTGCATCTATATAATAAGCACAAATATAAACAAAAAACTCGTTTATTTATTTATATATATTTTTATTTTATAGTCGACGAATAATTGTTAAAAGATTAATTTCCTCAATTCATCATTGTCTTGTTTAATCCGGAAATTTTAGATATAATTTCTTTACAAACTGAAATACAATATTAAAAATTATTTTTTATGCGTTAAAAAAAATATTTTGAGTTTTGTAAATTGTTTCTATTGCCTTTCAACATATCAACATTGCATAATTAATATAAGAAATTACAAATTATGAATCAGTCCGAATATAATTGTAACAATTTTATCTAATGACTCGTTATTTTGTTAATATCATTAAATTGCTTAATTTCTCTTGGCAGTTAATTATCAGTTGGCTAAAAATTACATATTTAATAAATTAAGTTCTATCTTTTGTTTTATTTTTCTTTCATAGTTTATATTTTATGAAAAAGTTCAAACTACTTTAACAACAATGATTTGATGCGGACTTATCGCGCTCTATTACTTAACTTTATTAGACTAATAAAAGAAAATTTGCAAATAAAAGTTCGTTATCGCGAATTATCCTTTCATATACTGTATAAAAGCATACATATACCATATTCAATATCGATAGAACAGGAATGATTACACAATTAAATTTTGTAAATATACATAGATGCCCATATAAGTCAAATTAATTAAACAAGATTCACGAAATAGCTATAACTGCTCTATATTTTATATTAAATAAACATAGAAATTAAATAAACTATCGAAGGACTAATACTATAGTTAGATTTGTTATGATATTGATATCATAGTTAGATCTTAGAAGCTGTGATATAATGTGCTAAATTTCAATAAACTGGAAGCATTAAATATGAGACAATAAAATTAATAACAAGAATTAGCAGATATAATAAATAAAACGCGAACCTATACAATAATGATGTGAAAATCAATTAAGAGTTAACAATGTGTTTGAATATGCGGATAAACTAGTTTAAATGATTAAATCTTATAAAAAGAATAAGAAAAAGTTTCTTAAAATGTTTACAAAGTATTGTGCATGTCTGCAATAAGAAGAAATAGATCAATAATGTTTGGAAACATAATAATAAAAATAGTATATTAATGTAATTGCATGAAACTAACATTTGATGGCAAAAAAAGAAGAGTAACTAATATGTTGCTATTTATTGATGATGCAGTTTATTCTAGATGTAAAATTTTGATATACAGGAATAAAACAGATAAAAGTTTTGGATAAATATTTATTGATTCAAAATATCTATTATATTCAAGTAAATATCCGTGTATGTCATGCTGACATTTTAAAATTTTATCTGAAATCATATATTAAATTTTACGTTCATTCTGATTAATGAATAATGATAAAGTTATGAACAAACTGATATGTCAATGTTTTAATGTAAAAATTATTTCTACATTAATGTTGAAGCATATATTTAAGCTTAACTTTAACGCTTGATATTTTAATAATATTGCTGATTAATTAGGTACTTCTTAAATGCATGTAGACATAACATATAATAATATAAGTCTCTTAAAAAATTATTTTAGCAAGAATAATTTAGGGACTTTAAAAAGTAACGGTCGGATGATTCAATAATTGCCGACTTAATACTGTAATTACTTTATAGCTTAGAAAATCGAAAATTTTACTGTAACTTTCTTCAATTCGAAATGGCTTCAAAATATTAAAACGAAACAGAGAAGGTTTGTCAAAGCTATCATGGTAAAATAATATAGCGCAACACAATAAAGCATAATCATTGATTGAAAGGACAATGGAGAAGGAGGGAATTATCGACGTCATCAAACTTAAAGCACTTTGATTGGTGTGTATAGCCAGTGGCGTCACTAATCACCAAGCCACGTTGGGTCATGACATTA
The DNA here is from genome assembly GCA_011317285.2 of Androctonus mauritanicus. Taxonomy (NCBI): domain Eukaryota; kingdom Metazoa; phylum Arthropoda; class Arachnida; order Scorpiones; family Buthidae; genus Androctonus; species Androctonus mauritanicus. The sequence goes on along the minus strand of WUQG02309818.1, from coordinate 18,669 downwards.
GAAGTGATTTGTCACAACAAGTGGAGAAAAAATTGGGTGGTAATTGTCCATTCTCGCTTCTCACTTTGTTGAATTGCAAATCAGTATCTATAATTGCCACTTTTACATTTCACGGCGTACATGAGAGCTAGTTTCTGTGTTATTATACGTATACCGACATCATGCGACCTGCAGAACGAGGCGTTGAAGCAGCACATCGTGGAGTCACCCACTGAGCCTTCGGGTTACCTAACTGTCAGTTTGGAAAACAAAGAACTCTCATATGCTAAAATGTATTTAGGACTGGTTGGTTGCGGAAAAGTCAATTAATTACTAACCACGAAAGCTTTCGACTCTGTACTTACTTACTTCTGTTGATTAGCATTACCTTAATTTTTAACCCGTATTTAGCAAAATTCAAAGAATTTTGAAACTTTCATATTTATTATTCTATAATCAACTCGGATATACCCAAATCTTGAATCAATTTTAAATAATATATACCGTAATTAACAGTAATATATCTCAATGATTAATCAAAATTTGATCAAATATAAATCATATAATAATTTTAAATTCTTTATTTAATCATAAAATATTAGAAAAGTTTATAGAATATATAATTGTTTTTAATAATTACATAATCTAGATTTTTTTCGTTTATTTTTATTTAAATTAAAATAAAAATCTCAAAAATCAATTCGTATATGTTAAATTGGACTACAGAATTTAAATATTCACTCATCTCAGTATTATTACTTATTATTATTGTATTATACAGTATTGTTGTCTCAGTATTTAATAATGTATATAAAATATTACATCTATGTTTGTGAATTATATTAAATCTACATATGATGATAATGCTTATTATTTCTCAAACATTTTTATTCTAATACTAGTTAATATTTGACATATTTACTACTATTACAACAAAAAAATATTTGGTATAAAGACTTAATATCATATATTCATATAATTAGAGTATACGTTAATAGAAATCATTGTTTTTTCAATTTAAAAAATATTTTTTTCGTTCAATATAACAAATATATTCTTCATAATTCACATAGGATTGAATACAATATAGCAATTTCTTTTAAATTTTCATTCATATTATTATATTAAGTTGCAATGTTTTTGTTTATAAGTTATAAAATATAAAAATTTTAAAGATATCAATATTTAAATGTGTTAATATTATATACAAATCCTAAGTTCTCTTCCTGCATTGATATTTTTCTAATAATACAATTTTATCTTTAGTATAAATTTAAAAGAAAATGTTAATGGAAATAAGAAAAAAAATTTCTTTTAGAAAATATCTATTGAAATATAGTAGGCATATTCGGTATTTCTCATTTCATTATTTTTAAGATAAAAAAATTAATATATTAAGTCATTTCTTTTAGGATTATCATAAAATTTTATATTAAATACAATGCTGAAATTTCTCTACACTGATAGTTTATGATAAAAATCATCACATTTGTTTTTTGTAGGCCTAATGATAAAAGTTTAAATAATTCCAAATTTATTATATCAATTGTTTATCATATTAATAAAATATTTTAACTAGAATAATGTGATGATATTGTCTCATTTTATTAAAACATTTAAAATATTTCTAGAAACAAGTCATTCCGATCTTAAAATTTTGAAACAGCTTTAATATAACTTATATATATGGTCACAAACTGATGTATAGTTGATATTTTACGTTAATATAAAGAGAATAATTCAAAATTAAAATATTATTTTTGATTACTAGAAGCTAATTAATATTATTTAGTCTATTCTAAAATTGAATAATTTAAATCAATTTGATTTCATTATGGTTATATTAAGAATAATTTGTTATATAAAGTATAATATTAAGAATATATTTGTATGTTTATTTGCATTTAAAAATAATTGATAAAAGTGAGCTACAGAAACATTTTTTTCATAAGCGAAATTGATATAAAAATTATTTTAAACAATTGCATTTAATTTATATCATTTATTCTATTGTCTTTTATTATTCTACTTGAACTATTGATATATCCATTATACTAATCTATAAAGTTAAATGAATCAAGCTTTTCTATGAGAGTACTTCAGAGCAATCTTATTAGATTTTTATTAGAATTCTTAGAATAAATGTTGTATATATTTTTTGATAACTGATCTAATATGACTATTGAGATTATTTGATTTTAAACCATAAATAAATCAAATTTTACTATATACAGTATATATATATATATGTATATAATTCAATTGAAGTTTAATATTCCTATTTTTGTAAAGGATATATAAAATCCTTTCTCTGAAAAGAAAAGATATGGTCCTTATTAACTTACAAGTTAACCATAAGATTCCATTAACGTTCCTTATTGAAGATTATAATTTTAATTTTCCATCTGTATATAGTATAGTTAAATGTCCTTCATCCATAAACGTATTCAGTTTTCAGAATCTATTTGTGAGAAATGGGAATTATCCGAAGGAAACTACTCTACCTTTAAATTTTATGTTTAAAATGTATAATGCTTTCCTTCTCATTATTCATGTAAATTATTTCGGAACCTTTTTGTATAAATCAATTAAATATTTGCTTGGAAATGTTGAAAACTCGTGCTAAAAAATATATAATTTAGGTTAACCTGCCTTTGCTTGAGGCACGAAATATTTCGTCATACAGATTCAATCATTCTAAAATGTTACATGAAGGTAAACAGCTGTTCAATGATCCAACAGAATAACAGTTAATTATTTAAGAAATGTTCAAATCTTTCGAGTGTCATTAAATTAAATTAGGAGAATTATTATTTTTAAATGGAGGGGTACTTTTTTAATATTTTTTAAAAGTAATTACAAATCTATATATACAACATTAAATTATATACAATTTTATAAGTTTATATATCTTTTGAACTTTAAAATATATATTATATAGACTATATATATTTTATAAAATGAAACTATGCTATTAATAATTAATATTAAATAAAAGATAATTTTAATATATATATAAGTTATATATTAATAAAAGAATAACATTAAAACTATAAATAAGCTATAATTTTAAAATGATAAAAATAAATAAAAACCATGTTAATAATGAACAAAAACAATAAAATTATTTCAAAATATTTTTAAAATTATAATGGAAAATAAAAATTATTTGATTAAAGAAAAAATTATAAAAAAAAAGCTTGCAGTTTCAAGAAAATCGAGTTTTACAATAAGTTAAATCATTAAATATTAAATTCGAATTTTGTTATTTTTTATGTTGATTTTAAAATATCTATTAGGAGTTTATTGAACCTTAAATCAAAATTAAAACTGAATAAAATAATTAAACATTTTAAGATTGCTATTAAACTATAATTAAAGGCTTTATACTATTTAACTCATGCATTACTATTTTTAAAGCTTTTAAAAAATATTTTTATAAATGTTGATATTAATTATAAATATTTTAAATAAATAATTAAATATTATATAAGTAATATTTATTTATTTTTTATTGACATCAATATTGTATATAATAATTTTTATATTATAGCAAATATGAAATTTATATGAACCTCTCGATGTTAAATCTGAATTAAAAATTTGTATTTAATAAAAAATATTTTCTGCAAGAATAATTTTTTCTGAATGTCAATAAGTATAGAATTGTTAATTTTTTTTTTTTATAAAATTAATTGTTTAGTATTATAGAATGTTATTTTTTATATTATTTTACTATACCTATAATGATTATAACACTATACATACCAAAATAAAGGGCTATAAATTTGTTAAAAAAAATAAATAATAATAATCACAGCTATAGTAAATCTCGCTTATATATATGATTGAAAATAATAAATGGTTGAAACAATCCGAGATACATGAAGCTATTCAGAAGTAGTTACATCCTATCAAATTTGCATACGCTTATAATAATAGATACTTCAGACATACGTAACTGAAAAAGTAGCTGTAAAAATTTAAGTACTATTGAGCAAGATAATAGTGAAGAGTTGCTATCGATTTGGCCATCGATGCCCCAAACACGTCGAGAAATTGAATTTCAAAACTTAGCCCTCTAATCGCGGATGTACCTTTTTAATAGATTAGAAAGCCAGACAACCCTCCTGCCAGCTGAAACAGTAGATTAGGTGGTTGGTAAGCGTGATCGGTTCCACCCTCACAACAAGGAGCAGCAAAGGTCATACATACATCACTTGACTAAACTATATACAGCATTACTTTTAGCTGTAAGATTCCTATTTTATTATCAAAATGCTTATTTTGATTTCAATTTTTACAGGATAAATTATATTGTTTCTAGAGATTAAAAGTAATTTTGATCGATTACTTTAGGTCGGTCATTGTAAAAACGATCGTGTGTCATTCTTTATTGTCTATCGAATTAAATTATTTTATAATTTTATATTTTATACATAATATTTTTAGTAGATTGAAATTTTTTTTTTTTTTTACATTATTTTACAAATTCATTGTTTTAAATAAAAATTTTACGCTGGTTTAATAAATTCTTAAATTAGTCGAGTGAAAAATATCTCTCATATATTTTTTATAAATTTAAATCAAGTATCTGAGATCGAATATCTATTAATGACAACAATATAATTTTATCGTAAAAATAACTTATAATACATATATAGAAATCTTATTGTAGGCGGAATGATCATAGTCTATAGAAATTTTAATTTTCTATCTAGGAAATTCTACTGATTTAATTTTACAAAAACGTTTTTGTGAATTAAATTTCGTTCAATTATGAATCTGACGTGATACCAAATAAATCGAGGTTAATGAAATTCTCTTGAACATTAACAAGCAATTATAGAATGTAATTTAATCTCTAAGTGATAGAAGGACAGAGAAAATCCGTGTACAGATTAGATAAAAATAAACGCTTTGTCATTTATTACGCATTTCTCTTATGACAGAAAATAAGAAAAAATTTTTTTTGTGAAAAGTATTTTTTGTTACAGTTAAATCTATATGATTATTTATATCTTTTAATAAATAGAAAAATATTTTATTTTTTCGTAATTCAAATATTTAATTAACTTCAATCTTATATTATCAATAAAGAATTATAATTCCAATAATGTTGAAATTGGAAAATTTTTATTAATAATGTTATATTGCATTTCCAATAATGGAAATCGAACAACTGAATTCTCTTTTTCATTTTAAATTAAAATATCGATAATATTTAAAAACAAAAAAAATTTAAGATTTCAGAAATTTTTATAGATTATCTTGATTATTTGATTTTATTGATTTTTGAGATCATATAGAAAACATACAATAAGTTAAATCAGTAGTTCCTATTTTTTTTTACCTGCATTCCTTAAATCGATTTCTTCACATTATTCTTAATATATGAACTTATAAAAATTTGCTATACTAATGATGGGACAATGTTGAATTTGGTGTTTATTTTTTCTGTTATTTTTATTTGCAGAATGCTGGAGTGATAGAGGTAATATGCTGCAAATATATATACTCATATTTTAAGAATCAATATTCTATTTGATCCATATTTCAGATATGTATATACACATCATACTTTAGGAATCGATAACTTAAATCATAATGGATGGATGGCGCCTCATAACTAAGTAAAAATTTTTCGTCTGAAGTAACTAAGATCGATTCCCTTATTCTGAAACCGATAATCGATAGCATCGATTTATCAGACATTTTCAGTTCAATCTGTTGATTTTCAATCATTCATCTTACAAATTAGTGATGAGGAATCATTAAATGTAATGATACTAGGGCTTTTATTGGCTTTTTAAGATAATTATTTAGAGATTTATATGTAAAATCATATAAAAAATTAATTTTTTTTATTAATTTATATTAATTTCTCCTCTATTTCTATTAATTTTTAACAGTTTTTTATAATTTATATCTGAGATACAATTATTTTCACAAAACGATCACAGGTAATACTTTTTGAACTCCAAGTAGAAATTAAGTCTATTGCTCGTACTCACATCGCTATAAATTAATTATAATACTTTAAGACTGTATCCCTACTTCTCTAACTGTGATGGTTGGTTTAAGGATTGTTTCTAGCAGATTCGTCATTTCTTGTTTGAAATGATTCAGCTGTTTTAAATCGCTAATGAAACAACATTGATTAGGAACTCTTATTATATAACAATATTAAGAGTTCCAGCTGTTCTTAATCAATGCCTAGGATGTGTTAACTATTGAAATAAAGAACGGAACTCGATGATTGTGATATGAATATTTTGAAAACAATTCGAGGAATGAAAATGTTTGAGACTTAAAATTTTTTAAATAGAAAAGAATTTTTAGCGAGACCGTTCGACTTAAAGAATTTGAAAAAATAAAAATTGAATAATTAGTCTATAGATTAAGTCTGTAATTGGCTTTATATAATATTCTCATCATTTATTTATTATTACAAGAATTCAATTTTATGAGCTGTTATATATATACTTACATATAATATATGCATAAAAACACTATTAAGTTATACCCAAAATAATCAGTCTCTTCAAAAGAAATATTTTCTCCAAAACGCTTTTCTAAAAAAACTGTTTTATGCTGGCAATAATAATTAATAATATCAAAATAGATTTTTTATTTTTTATTTTTATTTTTGTAAGTTAAATATAAAATCTTTAAAACCGCATGATGGCCCTTAGTAATCTCTGATTGGAAAGGGGCGTAAAATATGTAAAAAAAAAAAAACTACATGATTGAATACAAGCATACATATATTATATATTTTGTAGACATATTATATTGATGCTAATGAATGTTTAAAAATATAGACTGTATAATTTATAAGTAAAGTTTTAGTAAACTTAATAATTTAGTTAATGGATTTCTTTTTAATAATAAAATAAAAAGTTTATTTAGTAGTAAAAACCTTTATAATAAAAACTATAACTGAAAAAGTAGATCCAATGCAATAATTGAATAAAGCCTAAAAATTAAAATAATAATGATTATTGTATTAATGATTTTTATATTTTTTGAGAAGAAAAGCTAGATGAATATGCCAGATCTTTTAAATTCTAAATGGATTTTTGAATGAAGTATATATTCATTTAATAAGATTCAGAAAAATATTCTTTAAATTTAGACAATGAGGTAATATTCACGCTATTTTTTGTTATTGATATAGCATCACGGATTAATAATTCATACCGTCACAGATATTCGTGTTATATGTTCTTTTATGTTTTATTTTTTGTATAACAATAATATTAAAAAATATTGTTATTGTTATACTTATATTACATTATGCTTACATATTATAAATAAATGTTGCAAGGCAAATAATACAATTTTATAGAAATTATTAGTCATTATTTATAAAATTGTAAACATAATTTATTAATAAATTTTAATATTATTTTATAACATAAAACTGTTAATCATGCAATCCATATTTTCATTTTAGTTCAGCATATTTAAACTTCTTCTTATATGCATGGATATTCTGCATTAAAGAGCCATTTAGTGAAAAAATTGTCTTTTTTTTTAGATAATGCATAACAAGTTTAATTAGAATATGAGAATTTTAAAAAAGGCAATGCTTGATATAGAAAAAGAAAAATATTGTATAAGTAATATTTTATATGGAAATTTTCTATGATTTTCGAATTTATGATAATGAAATCATTGATGATTTCATTATTATTTTCAGTCATTCTGGCGAATATCATAATATTAATTATTATGATTAAAACTGAACTGAACTAATGTTATTATGATCCAGAAGTTTATAGTTAAATAATAAATGGTTAGGCCATTAATAAATGAATAATAAATAATATCAATAAAGATATTTATTGATGATGGTCAAGAGCATGAATCACCAAATACTGGAAGAAAAAATTTGTTCCGTCGTCCTAACTAAAAATTATTCATCTGTTTTTAATTGAATAAGCCTGCAATGAAAACCTCTTTTCAATGTTTCAGCTGTTTTTAATATATTTTTGGGTTCCGAATTAAAAAAACACAATAAAAATATCATGCCCTAAATAGTTGCTCCATTTGGCAATTTATCGCCAAACTTGATGATAAATTTGGCAACATTTTGGAAAAGTTGAGAAAATGCCAAATTTCGGAAATTACTAGAAATTTCTAATAAATTATAAATATTGGTCGCTAAGCCACATAATTAGTCGTGAGTTCAATTGTTATTCAACTTTGATTAAGTGCGGACATTAATCGTCCAGTGTGATTTCTTTCAGTGATTTTGAATTGATTTTTGTTTCATATCAGCAAATTGATGTGGTTTGGATGTTTATTAGAAAACTTTAACACCTTTCTTCTCTTTTTAGGATTTATTAAATTTGAGAGTCTTGATGTGTTATATGTTGTGATTCATGGCTAGCCATGAGTGTGTGTGTGTGTGTCGACAGTCCAGATAACTCTTGTTAAAGTTAGTAAAGAATTGGTGATCAAAACACATGAAAGAAATGTAACATCTTTTATTAGAAAAAATATACTGTGCATATTTTGAAGTGAAACTAGGAGATCAGGGCAAATCATAGGCTCCATACAAAATTTGTTTTATTTATGTAGAAAATCTAAGAAAGTAATCTAAAGAGAAAAGAAAGCATTCAGATTTGATGTGCCAATGATATGGAGAGAGCCAAAAAATCACTATGATGACTACTATTTTTGCTCTTGTAACATCAAGGGCGGATTTAGGCATGGTCTTTATGGGCTGCACTCACGGCCTCGTTCAATCAAAGGGCCCCTTTCACGATTAAAAAATAAAAATAAAACAAATTAAAAATTTAAGAAAAAATAAATTATATAAGTTTTTTCGTATCTAAAGTTTAAATCGTTGGTTGGATTTGAATAAAATATCAAATATTAATGTTTTAAATGACAGTAATATAGTAAATATGGTTCTGTCTTCTATCGGCTTTTTCGGTAGTCGGTAAAATCAAAATATACTTTGTCATTTGTCAATTAGGCAAATGATGTGGCAACATCGAAATAGGAGTGCAAATCTAACTCCTCTAAAGCGTGTTAGCTCAGCGTAGCTCTCACTATTTGACATTTTAGGTTAATTCGGGTTAATTCGGTAGGTCCTCAAACAATATTAGTCCAAGGCCCCCAAAGTTAACGGTCTGCCCCTGGTAATAATTCAAAAATAAGAAAGCCATTTTATATTTAAATCTTCCATCAGTTTTATAACCTGTTCAGTCATGGACCAGAAAGCCTAGTTCCGTTTTCATCAGAAACATTGGAAGATTCGCCTAGTAATTCTTGTTCAGATACTGATAATGAATATAGAATAGTATATTCTTGTTCAGTCTGAAATCGAAATTAAGACTTTAGTTGTTCACTTAATCAGAATTAAACGATTTACTGTTAATGAGAGGTATGGGATTATCCAAGGATTCTGCTGAATTCTTAGGCTTCAGATTAAAAGAAAACATTTTGTTAGCAGTTGGATTAACAATATATTTGTATAGGAGCAGAGAAAAAGACTTTATTCCCTATTTTTTGCAGAAGTATTATTTAAATTTATTGTAATATTATAAATATTATTATAATTAATTTAATAATAATAATTTTAATAGTTTGATATAGAAATTTGGCATAGAATACAAAGCGGGTGAATGGAGACTTTTCATCGACTCTTTCAAAAGAAGTCTAAAAGTTATTCTTTTGTTCAGTGGGAACAAGTATGGCTCTAGACCTATTGGTTATTCAGTACATCTCAAAGAAAGTTATGAGAATTTAGAATTAGTTTTTACAGAGATGAAATATAATGATCATGACTAGAAAATTTGTAATGATAATGATTTGAATGCAATGATGACTTTAAGGATCGCTATCTGCTTCTGGAAACAGAGAGAATATATTAAGATCCCATATTTCCTTTGTGAATAGGATAGCAGAGCTAAGAATCAACTCTGAGAGCGAAAACACTGGCCTGAAAGAAGATCGCTAGAACCTGGAAGCAAGAATATTTGGCGTAAAAATCTTATGGATCCAAAGAAACTATAAGTGCTATCTCTTCATATAAAACTAGGCTTATGAAATAATCTGTTAAGGCATTATAAAAAAAAGCGGATAATGCTTTATGTATATCAGCAAGAAGATTTCTAGCCTATAAGAAGCAAAATTAAAAGACTATTTTTGTTGGTCCAGATATTAGAAGACTGCTGTCAAATGAAAACTTGTCTAGGATGACTGAAGTAGAATAACTAGCTTGGAGTTCCTTCAAAAATATGATTACTAACTTCCTTGGGACACAAAATTAATATTTTCAAAATGTAGATATGTGTATTTTAAAAATTACTTATTCTTCTCTTACCAGTAATATGTAAAAAGTTTCCTTTTTGATTATAGAAGTCTTTAACCTGCGGATGACTTCTATAACCATGTGAGTACGCTCAGTTTTCAGATTGGATAATAGAAACAGGTATAAGATTTGAAGAAAGGACAAATATGCTATTTCGAATCAATGATGACATATGTTGTGTTGCTTTAAAATACTAATATAGATATTTTATTACATCATGGCCAATAAATTTTCTTATCTTGACATTGTTTAATATCTAGTAAACTATATAATACAGATTAAAAGTTATCGAGAATCTTCATTCTAATGCAATTATTTCTATTTATAAAACAAAAAAATAATGTAAGTATTTACATAATAAATATTTTATCATATATTCAAATATTTTCGTTTTTTATGATACAGTATTCATATAAAGGCAATAATGAATTTGCCGTTTGTGCAATTAAAAATTTTTCCATTATATTTTCAGAAGAATTTAATATATTATTCTGGTAGTTATTTAATTATCAGAGTCCTTTCAGCGTCGATTGCAATTAAGTGATTGAACATTTCCATTTTCCAGAGGCAAGGATCCAAGGACCGGATTTTGTGAAATACGTGTTTGCGTTGTGAAATATTGTTATATAAAACAATTAGACGAATAAATTATAACAATAAGATGCTGTTGATAATATAATAATAAATAACAATTAAATGATAATAATAATACATATAAAACAATTAGATGAATGTGAAATTGTTTACACATATTATATATATTCTGGATGATGTTATTTTTTTGTTTATATTTGGATGTAAAATGAAAAAACGCAAAACATAAATAGACAGAAGAACATGTCGGATGAACACTTACCTCATACATTTTGAATTAGACTCGAATCTACAAATAATAATTATTTTTTTTATTCAGCAAAGAAATTTTCTTTTTTGAACATATCTTCATTTCTTTTTGTCTATTAACAGATGATGTATGAACAGACATAAAATAAAGACATCACACATAAATGAACAGATACAAAACATATACTCTATGGACGAACATAAAATACAAACAATATAAATATAAATATGAGGACATCAAATATACTGTATAGGTGATACAAATATATATGAATGGATATAAACACTTACATCAGCAATCTCCAAACTATTTTTAATCGTGCACCCCTTTATCAATAAAGAAGAATAGAACGCACTCCATATAACAGCCATTTATTATGACAAACTGAAAAAAATGCGTGCCTCTAAAAATTTCTTGTGCAGCACACTTTGCAGATTACTAATTTAAGTAATACAATCATATACGAATGGATAGTAGATCACATATAAACAGCTGATAGCACTAGCATTAATAGGCATAAATATAATCACTGCTTAAATGCAACGGCAAGATTATGCGAATGTAAACAAGGATTAAATTTGTACCATTCAAGATATGTCATCGAATAAATCAAAATTTACAAAAGGATCCAAATCAATGTCATTTCTAAGATATATATATTTTTCCGATGAAACATTAACATAACAGAATCGCCGATCGGAATTTTTATTATATGTCGGTGGTTGAATCTTTAACTCTGTAGTGGATGAGTCCTTATTATAGCAATCTATAAAACTGTACATCTCGAAAACGGCACCAATTTTTCGCCAGATTTTTTTGTAAATTTTAACTTATTGGCTGAACTCTTTTGAATGGCACAAATTTCATTCTAGTTTAACGTTTATAAAACTGCATTCAAAAAATAAATTTCCTTTGTTGAATACATCAGTTGTAATGCTCATTATATTACATTTACATTACGTGTTGTTCGAACTTTTTACAAGTGAATTGTTATTAGTTATCATATTGTTATATTAACCGAAATCATTTATAAACAACAATTTATTTACTTGCTTTATTTATGTGAAAATTCTCAGTTTAATTTAATGTAAATTATTGTCTAAATCTTTAGTTATTGTTAAAGTACTTTCAAATCCTAAATTTATACCATAAAATATTTTTGAAATATTAATTATAGCCTACATCTTTTTGTATTTAGATATTTGAGATTTGATAAGTAAATAATTTTTGATATTAAAATTTGTACTTTTAAATTTTAGGTATCACTTCTAAACCATCATTATTAAAATAAAACAGAATAAAGCATACTGAATTACGTTAAGAAAATAATTTTAAAGCAAAAATTCAAATTTTCAGTAGGTCTAATTTTAATTTATTCCTGATGGAATAAATTAAAATTAGACCTACTGAAAATTTAATAATTAATTAATTAAAGTTAGACTAACGATCTAATATAGTTATTAATAATTTTAGCACAATATAGTCATTAACTAACCAAAATAAAAATAAAATTCCATGCCATGGCAGAATGGAATTTTTCCATGTTCGATAGCAAGATAGAACAAATTTTTATTTTGTATAATTAATAGCTGAACTATTATCAAACTTATCCGGCATTATCTGTACCTGACGACAGCACCGAAAGGCAGTATTTAGTTTATGGGAGAGTATAGTAATCCTATAGTATAAGATTACTATAGGATCCCATAAACTTAATACTGCCTTCTGATGCTGTTGTCAAGTGTAGTTAATGTGTCGACTAAGTCTAAATTTAATTACCGATAATTAATTAAAAATTATAGTTTGATTACAAACTATTTGTGATTAATTTATGCTACTATCCATATTTATTAAATAATTTTTTTAGTAATTTGATAAATATGTATAGCAGCATAAATTAATCATAATTATTATCAAATTACTAATAAAAGAGGCCTTCGCTTAGTAATTTGATAAAGCTTTAGAATCTATCGAATATATGAAGATAATCAGACCTTTTCTTCGATTTTTAAAATCTCACAAATTTAAAATATTGAGGATTGATGAATAGCGTATAAAAAGAAATTTAAATCTTATTTAAATTAATCTTTTATGAGCAACAAAATAGGTAAATCAAGTTTCTATCTAAAAATAAAAATTTTTAGATAGAAACTTGATTTATCTAAGATATAGATCTATTATCTAATTTTAGATTACTATTCGATATATCACATATATCGAATAATAATCTAAAATTCTTTATCTAATAAAATATTTAATACTTCTATGGAAAAAATAATATCAAGTATTGTAATATGTTAAATCTATTAGATTTCATTATCAGCGTTTCCCAAACTATGTTCCGCATAGCGGCGTAGCTAGAATTGTGTGGGCCCTGGTGCAGGATATAAAATCGGCCATCAGGAAAATATTCTGTTTACAGCTTTTTTTTTAACAGAATATGCCATTTTTCATTCTGTAAGGATACTAAGTGATTGGGCGAAAGCTCTTCCACAGATTGCCCACCTCTGCGGAGGGGGTCAGCCGGTTTGTGGAGGACGGGGATCGACGGACCGGGTCCGGACTCCCTGCTAAATATTTTCAAGGGATGGAGCCCAAGACTCGAACCCGGGTCCTCCAGAGTGGAACTCCAAAGCATTTCCATACAGCTAATCCGGCAGATTATTTATCAAATTTTAATACGAAAACAGATGCGTCAGGCGTTACTAAATCACCACACTTAAGAACTAAACTTGCGCTAAAATATTGTTAACAACTAAAACAATAATACCGCATGATGAATCTAAGAATAAAATTTCATTTTTATTAATAACTTACTTATCTAAAATAATTTTTCTTTGCTTTTGCTTCCGCAAAACAATCGATAATTTTTTTCATGTTAATATTCTTTGCTCGATTTTTTCAGTAAAACATTGGCCCCTTTCCAATTTGGGCCCTGGTGCGATGGCACACTTGCACCATTGTAGCTACGTCACTGGTTGCACAGAAGGTCAATAAATGCTCAGTAAAAAATTATAAAAATTAATATAAGCCTCATATGATTTTAAATGCCATGCCAAGTTGAACTAGAGTCGCTAATTTATTTTACTGTTTTCATGTTTTCTATTTTACATAATTACAATTTGATAATAAATGTTTTGTTTTCTTAACTCTTACAGTTAATTGCTAATTTATTTATTATTAATATCTATCTGTACTATAAAATAACCAAGGTATTTCGTAAAAATTTCAAGATTTGTGAAGTACTCAGACATAGAAAAAGTTTGGGAAACGCTGATCTATATGATGATAATGTTATAAGGAAAAAGTATATACAGTATATAGGATTAAATAGAATTTGTATAGATGATATACCATTTTAAAATTATCTAGATATAATGTTTAAATTATAATCGAATTCGCTAGAAAGATCAGTAAATTGATCAAAATTATAAAAACAATTTTGTTTTGCGCCATCTGTTGTTCGAAAATATGTCAATTTAACTCTTTAATAGATTTATTTATGTATAATATACAGTATATAATCTTTAAATGTTTATTTATAAGTCCATCTTATGAAGATATTTTGTAAATATAAAATTATAGATCTATCCTACACATCATCATATTTTATCTTATTATTATAGTAATTGTTTTAAATAGATTTATGTACGCTTGTTAAACTTGTTAAAATCAGAAACTGATTTATGCTTATTGTGATCTCTAACCTGCAACATTTAAAAGGGACTTCAAAAACATTTAACATTTAGTTTTAATGGAAACGTGAGCCCACAGAGGCCTCATGTTTCATTAAAACTAAATATTAAATGTTCATGTCCCTTTTATATATGGCCTAAGCTGTAGCTTTTCTAGCTTATGCATAAATCTGGCAATAATTAGACTAATTAAGTAAATATTTTATATAATATTCTATCTATAATCACGTATTTCTCAGCAGATAATAAATGAATGTATCGTCAATAGATGCAAAAGCAACAAACTAATTTAATCAGTATCGATTACATTAACAAATGAATATTTTTCGACAGGCAAATTACTTGTATTTTAATAATGAAAATTAACAAAGTCTTAATCCTATCGATTGAAAATTTAATCTATGTATTAAATAAATATGTAAAAATATATGGTTAGATTTCATTTAATAATTTATTTTTATTTGTTATTGCTATAGAATAGAGAGTAAGCAAATATATATTCATCTAACAATAACAGAGTATAACAAATAGAAAACAAAAAGTCTTGAAGAAAATATACATTTGGCAATAATATTTTAAATAACAATCTACAACGATTCACATCTATATCAAAGTTAAATATGTACAAATATTTGATTTGTTGTTTATAAAAAAATATCTATTATAATGATTAAAATCCTAACAGATTTTATTAATTTATTACGAAATTATAATGCTATTTCAAAATTATTCTAACACAGTTCTTACTATAGTTATATGAAAAGTTTTGTTCGAATGTTTTTATTCTTTATTGAAATATTTTTGTTTATATTTATTAGCATCATTATGATTTCAATTTTCTTTTATCATATATATTTATTTTTTATAGTTTTCCGCTTTAAATACAATTTTGCAAATTGTAATTTTGAATGTAATCTAAATATAACTGATTAATTAATAAATCAATTATACAATTGAAATTTTTTTGCAGTTCATATATTATAGTTTGTAAGAATACTTTTAAATGCGTTATATTATCTCCTACAACTATGATAATTTCGAAAATAAATCATTCATACTGATATAAACAAATATGAAACAAAAATATTTATATTTTAAAACAAAGTCTAAATTTATTTTACTTATCATATTTTTGTTATGTTATGTTTATAGTAATTTAATTTATATTTAATCTTAAATTGAATATGAAAACGATTTTAATCTATAGCGAAATACGACGATAAGATATCGTATCTTGCCCTTCTACTCTGCTTTTCCATGATACCCATATACAACTAATTTAGTATACATTAGTTTCATATTTTGGCAAATGTATCAAATTTATCAATTATGTATCTAATTCCTTTCAGTTATATAATATCACTATAATCATCACTCTTTCGAATATTTTGCCTTCAATTAATCTCAATAAGAAGAATACCCCAGCTCACATTTATAGATATCCAGACTTTATGGTAATAAACAAGATTATTAAATTTGTTACTTGGTACTTATACTTCCACGAAATACAATGCATCAAAGATTGCAATTTTGGAACTAAATTATTGCTATATTCTAATTTTTTGACAATTTTGAAAAACTTTTCGCAGAATCCTCCTGGTGATTCAAACGAAAATTAATTAAAGAATTGAAAAAACCTGACGATAGTTAGACTAATTAAATAAAATATTTTATGCAATATTCTATCTATAGTTACGCATTTCTCAGTAGATGATAATGAATGTATTATCAATAAATGCAAAAGCAACAAACTAACTTAAGCAGTATCAGTTATATTAGCAAATGGATATTTTTGACAGAATCTTGAAGAATCGTCATTTTCCTTGCTTACAGCTATATTTAAGATTAAATCAATAGATAGCGAACGTATCAGTCTATAAACTGAATGAAAGCGAATATCATCAACAAAATATGGCAAGAGAATAGCATTAAACGTCAATTTAGAATTTTCTTTGTTGTTATCCTTTCCCATGATCTGTTGCTGCATGTGAATTCTAAGCTTTATTCTTTTACACATTTTTCTACATAAATTTTTCCGCAAATTTTTTTTTCAACATTAAGCTTCTACCACAGCTGCAAGTTACAGGATCATTCCAGGAATTATTATGATAATGATCTCATCTTTCACGGGCTGCACCGACACCCGTTGAGGAGACCGGATGATGAAGGGCGAGGATCGCCGGGCCGGGCCCAGCATCCTGAAAAAACTTTTCAGGAAGTACCAGACCCGGGACGTGAACCCGGGTTCTCCTGCGTCGCATGCCAACAGCGTTACCACTCGGCCATCCGGCCGCCGATCAGAAATTATTATAAATATTTTTAATATTTATTTCTTAAATTTAATAAATAATGTCATTCAAACATCACAATTCTTTGAAATAATACTTCGTTATTAATTCAGGGATCGTAAAAGGCTATCATTTTGTACGTTACATGTCAATATTGTCATACTGGCAAATTGCTAAGCAATACAGTAACTTTTTTTATTTCAGTGACGTTATCCTACTTCATAATATGGCGGTGTCCAGAACGCTAAAATTATTTAAAACTGCGATAAAATGAAAGATTATTTTTACAATTTACTAATAATATGTGTTAAAATACGGCATAAAAAATAAAATAAGCATTATTTTGTCATAATTATAGATAATTTTCTTTGGAAATTAAAAATAAAACTGTTATAGTGGCGCAATTAAGCACGTGACATTTTAAAACCTACAGAGCGTGAAAATCTGGCAAAAAATACCATTATGATTATAAAACGAAACGAATGTTCATAATTCATTTCCAGTTCATTAATAACGTTTTTAGAAAACGATTTCTCGTCTAATTATAAAAATTCTCAATCTATTCTAAATCGTCCCGCCATTCATCAGAAAATTATCTGTGCGGTCCTTTTCTAAAAAATTTGGGGACTCCTGCTCTAAAGAGAGAAAACTAACAGTTATATCCACTCGGCCGTTGGCCAACTTCTTTACAATACAGAATTTGTACAAACAAATATAATGGTAGCTGTGATCATTCAATATATTTTTAGATTGGCTCTATACAGTATTTAGTTTTTATAACAAGAGTTTAAACATAACTGATATATGAGTGGAATCGAAAGATTTTAATAATTAATGAAAGATCTCATATTCGTTGATTTTCAAAATGGCGCTCTGCATTACATGGATATGATCAATTGTGTTGAATTTATTTGGAAATTTTCTATGTTCACTTAACTAAATTTAATATATTTTACAATCGACTTATTATTTTTATAGTTATTCACTTTATATAAAACTGGAAGGAGATTTATATATTTGAAGTTTCTTAAGAGCCGGTTTTGCAATGTCCGATAAAGTTTCTACCTTGAGTTTAAATTAACTATTCTTTTACTGGCAGGATATTTTGGTACTTTTTATCCATTATGTATCTGCTCCTTATCGAAATACATTGTCGATAAATAACAATAATTTTCAAATTTTATGATGTGACAATATTATACTATCCAACCACGAAAGGCACGACCCTCTTTGGCAATCTGCCAGGAATAGTTCACTAATGCAATAGAGGTGATCTGACTTAAAAGGGGCTAGTACTTGATACAGTAGAAAAGATAGTACTCTGAGAATACTTTTGTATTTCACATTCAACATTTGCCGTTTCTTTGATAAATTACTATGATTTCAAGCTGTAAAAACAAGACATTACGCAGAGGAGAGAAGAAAATGTTATATAATGTGATTAAATATTGTGATATGGAAGTCGAGAACGGGACCTGTCAGTTCCAGTTAAACTAGCAACAAAGAAAGCCAGCCATATTGCCGGGGTATCTA
>WUQG02309707.1:0-19184 GCA_011317285.2 Androctonus mauritanicus | reverse complement strand
GGGCTTGTTTGGCCCCGCCACTTAGTGCTCTCACTGAGTGGAAAGTGGCGTCATCTGTTAGCAAAAAAAAAAAAAAATGACCCAAAACATAAAGCCTACATTACTAGTCAATCGCTATTTTATAACTGTCCAAAATTTTGGATATATCTCATGGACACTATAAATAAATATAAATACAAAAATTTATTAAATTTAATTAAATTCAGTAATATTTCTTTTTCAGTAATTAATAAATAAACAAAATTATTTTCAATATTTATATTTAATACAAGAATTTAATATAACAACATTGAAATTATATTAAATTAGCTCTCAAAAAATCCGAACCGTTCACTTATAGTTGTGCCATCTGCCGTCTATTTAGCACGAACGTAGTTGTGTATATAAACAGAAGCACGTGTTTGAGTCAAATCGAGAATCGAATATGATTATTCGTGGAAAGAAATATCGTTTTATTATTTTAAAATTATATTAATGTAAATTATTATTATTTCTCACACATTGTATAAATTAAATATTAATTTAGCATGGCAGATTATTTATCAAATTCATCGGAAAGATATACTCCAGAAGATGGAATGACGGCTGTTGAATTGTTTTCATTTGGTGAAGGGCTGACATACAAGTAAGAGTTTTTAATAATAATAATAAAATTATTATTATTATAAGATAGGTTTGATTGTATTATTATTATATTGTATATATTTCTTGGTTAATATAGTATTCTTTAGTTTAAAAAAATAATTATTATTTTATCAGGGAACTAACTGACAAAAGAAAAATTTTTTAAAAAGTTTAAAAATTAAAAGTTTTATAAATGTGGTAATGGGCGAATTTGAATAATTCAATTATTACTTCAAGAAGAGAATGATATGCAGTTCAATTGATAAAGATCAAATTGTTTAATATAATATAATATGAAAAATCTAGTTTTTGAATTTTGTTTTTTTTTTGGAGACCAAATGCCTATAATGTCTGAAATTTGGGCAGCATTGTTATGCTGAAATATAAAGTACACTATTTCATAAAATGTTTGAAGGGTGAATAATATAAAATTGTTTAAAATGTTAGTATAAGTATCTATACACTACACCAAAAAGTCTTAGTTTAAAGCACATGAAAACTCTTTCATTTCCTCTTCCAAATTTTATTATTAGGATGATGCAGCAAGCATTCATCAGTATTTGCATACCCATATGCATCTCTCACATCCAAATATTATAGATTAATGAATTACACTAAGTCAAACTCCCACTATCAAATGCTCCAGAATTCAAGAATTTCTATATATATAAAAATCCTGGAGCACATAAAAACATATAAAAATCTAGTCAAGTACCAAGAAAACAAGTCTTTTTATTAAAAAAATGCTTTTGATTTTCTGTTAAAGTTTAAAGCTTTTTTTTTTTTTTAAGTTAAAAGACTTGTTTTCTTGGTACTTGCCTAGATTTCTGTATGTTCAAGAATACAGGAAATACTCAACTTACAGAAGGATTGCATTCAAAAGTTTCAATCATAATTCAAATTCATCATACTCACAAGTCAGAACATGATTTTTCCATAGGCACAATGCTACAAATGGTGGTTACATTTCTCAACCACCAAAACTTAGAATATTCAATATATTTTTAAAATCCAGTAGTAAATGTTATTTATTCTTTGAAATGAGAAAAATGTATATTTCATGCCTACCAGCACTCTATCAAAAAAAATAAAGAAAATACTTTGTAAAAACAAAGTTGGAATACAAAGAATCCATGTAGCACTTTGAGCACAAAAACAAAAATTTATTATTACTTATTCAGTTGTTGTTTTTCCTGCTTAAAGTTCTTTGTGTATTCCTTGTATTTCTTATAGGCAGCAGAACTTAATAGTTTATAATTAGAGCTGGGATTGATTTATATTCTTGTGTTCAGTTTTTAACATGTTATTGATGGCTGCATGATAATGCAGTTATTTGCCACCTTAGAGAATTAAGTTCAGTTCTGGATCTCACATATCCAGTTTTTCAGGAAAGGTTCAGGCCTGGCCATACTCATTGAATTCTATCTTTCAATCTTCTGATTCATTCCATCATAGATCAATACTTATGGTGGGATCAACCAGAAGATTGAAGGATAGAACCCAGCATAGCCACCATTTTTTCTTTTGTATTATATCCTGTTTTCCTTCTTATTGGATACAAAACAATTAAACATTCTAATGCTCACCACAAGCTGCTGAAACTCTTAGTAACAGTGGCACTCAAGATGAAAGATGGGATTGAATGGGCCAAGCTTGCACACCTAAAAAAAATCTGGAGATAAGAGATTTGGAATTGAATATAAATACTCCATGGTAGAACACAGCACAGTTCCATCCTAGACCACTACTAAGCCATCCAGTTGATTGGGTTCATTATTGCAAAATCGTTGGTGACAGCTATTATGATTTTCATCGTAAATAATCACCATCATAAATTTGGATTTTCATAACTCAGACTATTGTAAGTTAGGAATTCCCTGTAATGAGCAAGTGATACACCAAAATTGTTTGTATGATGATGAATTTTTATTTGTATCTCTGCCATATAAAGTTATATATCAAAAAAATAATTATCTAAGGATTAACTACCTAACAATAATGAAAACTAGTACTATTATCATTATTTTGGTTAGTATTTATTTATTATTTGATAAATGATTTTGCTGAAGATAACTTCATTATCTAAAGGGCTTACTGATCTATTTTCATCAATTTTTTTTTTCTAATCAGATTTCTCCAAAGCTATTGTTTATTCTTATTCTTTCATCTTTTCACATTAACTATAGTTGATTCTGGGATGTCCAAAAACTCTTTCATAGGTCTCAAAAATATGAAAGCTTAAATAATATGTTACAATTAAACACCCCTGAAAGCCTGTTTTTTTTTTATCCAACATATTGGATAACAAACATATTTTAACAAATATATTTATTTCAGGCTGGTGCATACAAATTAAAAACTTCTAGATTAAAAATACTAAAACTTTATTAAAAATGCTTAACAGTTGAAGTGTTTATCCAAAAAATGTTTTTAAAACATTTTCAATAAATTTTGATCATCTTTATATTATTATTAATTTTTATATTAGAAAATAATGCTAATTTCTCCATGTTGTTTATTTAAGAAGGTATCCAATGGTTTTCAATAGAATATTTATATAGAATTTAACAAAAATATTGGGCAAAAATTCAACAATGTTTTCCTCATGTGGAAATCATGAAAAATTGTTATACTAATATAGGAATTAAAATGCTTGGCTTCTGCATTATTTACATTTAATTTCTTATGTTTCTTAGCTTTTTCTGTTAGTTTATTATTATTTGTGGTTTGTGGCATTTAAAAGGCTATTGTTAATTCATCTGAAATGGAAAATGTAGAAATTCTGTGTTTAGGATATGGCAGCTTGTGAGATGATATACAACATGCTAATGGGATATTCACATGTGTTTGATCAATGAGACAATTCAGAGATGCTTGTTTTAGGACTTTATAAATTTGGACATTTTAAACACTTACCGGTAACTATGTAAAAACAAGTTTATAAAACTTAATGTTACTGCTCTGGACTTTGTTTCATACAAATTTGCATTCAAACACTCACCACTAATTAGCAATATCATACAAATTTACCTTCATTGCTGAGTGTTTGAATGTAAGTTTGTATTAAACACTTAATCTAACATGCTGTTAATTAGAACTGTGTAATCTATATATTATATGAAATGAAAATAAACCTTAACTCAGAAACTGAGAATTTCTGCAATTGTGTTAACATACAATTTTTCATGTTTTCTGTATGAGGAACACATTTCTAAAATTTCGATCAACATTTTTGTTACATCTGTATAAAATTATATGAAACATTTATGATGGTATAACTAGATTAAAATTATTTTATGAATTAATGTAATAATATATTTCTATGATTATTTAAATATATACTTTTCAGGAAACTTAAGAATTTGATTTTCCTATTTTATTAGATATTATAAATTGATTTAAATAATTTTTTTCTTTTATAGTGATTTCTTAATTTTGCCTGGTTATATTACATTTACAATTGATGATGTTGTGAGTAATAATAATTATTAATCAAGACATTTTATTGAATTAGGATAAACAAATTGTTTATATTTAATTAAATCAATATATATTCAATAATAATTATTATTGATAATGAATATTACAATTTTTTTTAGGATTTAAGTTCTGCACTGACAAAAAACATTACATTACATACTCCACTCGTATCTTCACCTATGGATACTGTTACAGAATCTGAACTGTCAATAGCTATGGCTGTTAGTATAATTTCAATAAATATGATTAGTTTTAGTAATTTCTTTATAGTGTAATTTGTTAAGATATTTATAAATTGCATAAATATTCATTTTATTTTTTTTAAATTTACTGAGTATAAATTATTGATCATTTTTATTTATTTCAAACTTAGTTTAAATCTAAATGGGTTTAATTAAATTATTTTAAAATAAATTAAAAAACTTTGTCTATTTTTTTAATCATATATATTATAGATTAGTGAAATATTATGTATAGAATTATATGATAATATCTATTTATATTTATGCATTTTGTTTATAAAAATGTCTGTAGGTACTTTTTTTTTTATAAAAATAACTATATATCTTATTTGTTTATCTATAAAATTGTGTGTATATAGAGTGTATGTGTGTATTTATAAATTACTGCTCAATGCACAATTTTTATAGTAACTTTCTGGTTATTTTCATTTAAATTAATTTTACATTATATATTTATTTTAAAAAGAATAATCTTCAGAATCATTTAAGCAAAGTCATTATTATTTCATCCAAAATTTTTATATCAGTCTTTGCCTAATAAGTATACCATCCATTGAATTATTAAATTTTTAAGACCATATCAATAACTGAAAAAAATCACTGCAAAACAACAATTTTAATTATTGCTGTTCTGCAGTGATTTTGTTTTGCATAAACTTCATCCAATTTAATTAAAAATAAATTGGATGAAGTTTGTAGAACTCTTACAAGATTATCTAGAATAGTAGTTCCCAAATACCAGTCCCCAATGAGGTTTACATTAGTCAATAATAAAATGAATAAAACAATCAATGAGCAAATTTTTTAACAAAAATTAAATTTATTAAAATTATTATATTGTTTATAAATTCTAATATTCTAATTTGCTTCATTTTAAGTGTTTGTAAACACTGTTATAAAATACAGTAATTATATATTTTGTGTACAATATAACTATAGTATAGATCTGCATGCCAAACATGAAGAAAACTTATAAGTTAACTTAGTATAGATCTCATCTCTAGAGATGCATTGGTCTACAATGCTGTTAGTCCTCAAAAAATTTTTGAATTTTATGGAGCAGTAAAATTTTTAAAAAGTTTAAAAATTGCTGATCTAAAATTCTTTTCTAATGGACACATTGAAAATTCTAAATGAATCTATTATGCAAATTGAAAGGAATAATATAAGCTAACCAATGAAGTTCTATCAAGTTTTGATTTCTACAAAGAGAAATGCAATAACATGAACTGAGAAATACTTGGAAAATCAGAAATAGTTCCTATCAGCAGCAATGACTTTTTTCAATGGTCGGGCAGACTATGGATCCCATGGTGGTAGAACTTAGTTGAATATGAACCAAAGAAGTTGTCCAGTATGTGTATCACCTTATTGATGATTTGGAACTGCCATCCTTGCAGATGGTTGTCTAATGAATGAAACAAATGATAATCCGAAAGTACAATGTCAAGGGAATATGGGGAATAGTGTTTCCCAATCAAGTTGGATAATGGTGTAACAGATGATCTTAGCAACATATGGCTTTGCATTGTCCTGTAACAATGACATCTCTTCAATTCACAAACACTGGATACACAGTTTTCAGTTTTTCATGCACACATTCCAGTTGCTGTGAGTACACAATTGCATTGATTGCCTGGCCAGGTGGCAGCAGTTTGCAATGCATGATACTTTGAACAGTCCAATAAATATAGAGCATAATCTTCTTTTGATGCAGTGGTGGTTTTTGTTATTTGAGAAGAGATTTTTGGTGCTAATCAATGATGATGGTGCCATAGAATATCATAAAGAATCCACTTCTCTTCACAGGTCAGAATTCTGTTCAGAAACATTCTTCCTTTGATGAGACAATGAAGAAGTAGACATTTGCTTGTTACTTTCTGTGCTGCAATCATCTTGTGGTACCCATCATTCCAGTTTATATCATTTTCGAAGCTGATAGAGGGGCCATTGAATGATTTTCTCACTGCAGTTGAATGCTTCTTCCAATATTTCATATGTTTGGCCATTGTCAGCCTCAATAGCCACCTTGAGTGCCTCATTGTCTATGACTTATGGATATTCTGTATGTAGTGCATCCTGGAAGGTTTCATTGCTGTTCTTAAATTTCTTAAACTACCATTGTACTGTCTGCTCATTTACCACATCCTTACCAATGCCTGAGATATGCTTCTTCCTGCTCATTAGCATTCATTCCCAGTTTAAACTCATACAACATAGGCCTGCATAACACTGTTTGGGGTTCCCTTAATTGACTTATTCTCAGTCAGGTCTCCGTTTAACTTTAGTGACCACTACCAGCGCACTATAAAAGGAAACACTCACTAATACGTTATCTTCTTCTTATCTGTCTCATCTCTGAACAAACAATGTGGGGAATGCTTGCAGTTCAACCAGGTGAAAATCTGACTGAACTTTATTGGTATATATTTACTCAAAGTTTTGCATGTGGAATCTATTGTATTTGTTTATTTTTGAAAGACTAATAAACTTTGTATAGGCTTAGCCATTGACATTATGAGGAGAGAAGAATATAATGTATAGGATAGTAAGAGAAAAGGTTAAAAGAATCCTATTGGAACAAAATATTGCCTCTTATGGCATGCAAGCTAAATGATAAGTTTATCTAATTACCATGATTATCTTCCATTCAATTCTTCAGATCAATCAGGATGAATTTACAGGATAAAGTTTTGGCATTCAAATTGTTTATAAATATTTATGGCCAAAAATCTAGAGAATCATCCAAACTATCCAAATAAAAATCTAGATGGTTTAAATCAAATGATCAGGTATAATTTGATTTAAACCATTCAGTTTTTTACTTATGGGATATACTTCAAGAATATATGCTACTTTGTACATTTAAGTGTTGCAGTAAAATTTGAATATATTTATACAATTGACAAAAATACTCTTTATTGAATTGCTAGAAACAATAATATGAATAAATGCATATTAATTGGAAATAAAACAAAATCTAAACTAGCTTACAGGACCTTAAAATACTGTAGTTATTTTTATGAAAAATTTTTGTATATCTCTGGGTCAAGACATGATTTTTATTTTAGGAATTTAATTAAAATTTAAAATTCAATTATTAAATAATAATTTGCACTATCTTATTATAAATTTACATAATTAATTATTAATTCAACAGATGATGACACTATAGTGTAAATAAAAAAATAATTATTAAAAATATACTTTAATTCCAAAATAATATGCTAGGGATAAATTTGGTTGCTTTAGATTATTTGATTAGTATCTCCTAGTTAAAGGATGATTTGTTATGATTTCTATATAGTTTTACTTTATTAATAAACATTGTAAATAAAACTATTAACTTTGTAAAAATACAAATATCACAAAAAGTTCTTTTGTTTCTTTGTACAGATATATAAAATTAAGTATATAAACACATTATTTTATAAAGTATATAACAAACATATGTACACCTCACATTGGTCAAATTGTGGCTTTTTTCAGTTTGGTTCCATATCATGAGTTACCCATTTAATTTAAAAAAATATATTTGTAATTTGTTTATTTATTGTAAAAAGTAGTATGCATCTGTATGAAATAAATGCTTGTGAAATATATAAATAATTTTTGAAACCATTGTTAAAATTATCTGAAAAAACTGATATGGCTCTTATTAACTCAGAAAGAAACTGATTGCAACTTTCAAGTATTTGAGATTCTTCTATGTGGCTGATAGTGGCATGAAGTTTGGCCATTCCTGATATATACTGTATTTCATCAAGTCTAAGATGCCATCAATTTCAAGATGCAGTACTATTTCCATCATCACAAAAAAGAAAGAGGGGAAAAACTAAATTAACAAAAAATTTACTTGAAATAAATAAAATTCACAAGAATATAATTAATTTGCTCTGTAAATAAATATAGAAATGTCATTTCTCTAATGATATGAATGTTCATCTTGCTAATATTAAATTATGTCTCACCATTCTGTTTTCATGTTTTTTTGCATATATACAATAACTTTTTGTATCAGTTGAATATTGTAATGTGATTTTCCTGAAAGTATTTTAAGTTTTAGGAATTCAAATATCAGTAAAATGCAACACATGATCTGTATCATTAAAAATAAACAAATGACAAGTATGCCAGAATCATTACCCTAATGATGTAAAGTTCAAACATACATAAGCATGATGGCCACATGGCTAAGATAGTGTTGTCATTATTATTATACTGGTAGTTGTAATAAATTTTAACAGTTCGTAGACTCTGATTATTGTGCTTCATTCTAAATACTTTTACTGTTTTTCTTCAATTGTAAGACACCATAGATTCTAAGATGCATCTTGGCATTTCACAGATGACAAAATGTGAAAAATATGCATCTTAGAATTGATGAGGTATGGAGTATATATAATATGTATATAATGTTTTCAATTAAACAGTACAAGTAATTCTTGGTTTGTGAGTTCCTGGGCTTACAAGTTTATTTCAAATATGAATCATCAAAAATATGAACATTAATTGCAATAAATAAATTCTGAACATTTCATAAAAAGGCATTTAAATCCATATAAATAGCTTTGCAATACAACACAATTGATTTTGGAATTTCAGATTTTGAAGTTCTTATCATTTGGTTCAAAATCTGAAATTCCAAAATGGTGGCTGAGAAGTAGAAACAGCACATCCTTTGGTTTTATTGACATATGTAAATAACTGTTATTCCTACATTGTGCCTAAGATAATAATTCATCTGCAATTAAATGTTATTTATTATCTGTCAACAATAATGAAGAATAAAAATTCTTAACATTAATATAACATAGATAAATACTTTATATAATATTTTATATTTGTTTAATATTTAATGCTATATTTTCATTTATTTAGATAAATAAATCCTTATTTAATCATATACTATTGATTTTGTTGATCTTTTTACTTAATTTTAATATGGTTAAAATCTTGTTAAAAATAGAACTCCAAGTTTTTTCATTATGTGTATGGGAAATTGATTCTTATTTTGAGTTTTTACTTAACAAGCTCTCTCCAGAAAAGAATTAGCTTGTAAAGGTGGAAACAACTTGTATTAAGTAATTGATTCAATTTTTGTATATAATAATTAGCAAACTAAGAGTTGAAAAGACTTTATTTCAATTCTGTTTATTCTCTGATCTTATTTCAAGTTATCAGAAGTCTATATGAAATAATAATTGTATTTAAAAAAGTTAATTTTCAAGTCCAAGGACTGTTTTTTATTTAATATTTTTATTGAATTTGATAAAATATTAAAAAATGATCATTCCATATCTTATTCTAATTTTGTTTTGTTTTGTTTCAATCAGTTCAGTTTATTGCATTATCTGTAGGAATTTTTATTCCATTTTATATACATATTTTTTCCTGAGTGGCCAATAATTATATGGCTCATTATATCTAAAGTCTTAGGAGATAATTAACTCAAAATGAATTATTCAAAAGATAGCTCAAGATTGCAGAAGTTAAAATATTTGACTAATATTTTTGACTTGCCTTCATCATCAAATCTTAGATTGATTATGATTGCAAAGAAGGATCAAAAACTTCAGTCAGATATTATTTTAACTTTTTACTCCTGATTTATTTTTTAAATAATTTTGTTTACAGTTGTGGAAAATTAGAAAGATACAAACAAATACATTTTCAGTTAATATATGTTGTTTAAAGTATTGTATTTTAAAAACAAAAAGTTATGAATAATTCTTTTCAAGCATAATTATACTTAATAAAATCTGATGATAGAAGTTTTACTATTGGGAGAAATGATATACAATTGAAAAATTTTTATAAAAATATTTTATAGATGAAATATTCATAAAAATAAATATTTCATGTATTTATGTAATTATATAGTATTATATAATTATCCAATTTTTTTTAAATATAAAAATTGTTTTATATGATGATAAAACTTTTTAAACTAATAATAAATACTATATAAAATAAAACATTCAAGTTATTTATTTT
Organism: Androctonus mauritanicus; assembly: GCA_011317285.2. Taxonomy (NCBI): domain Eukaryota; kingdom Metazoa; phylum Arthropoda; class Arachnida; order Scorpiones; family Buthidae; genus Androctonus; species Androctonus mauritanicus. The sequence goes on along the minus strand of WUQG02309707.1, from coordinate 8,841 downwards.
GATTTTTTTAGCTTTGTGGTGGTATTGGTATAATACATAATAATTGCACAGCTGAATTCCAAGCGAATGAAATAAATAAAGTAAAGGTAAAATATTATCCTTGAAAATCATTATAAAATATATATAGAATTTATATTTAAAAATTTATTTCATAATTTTTTCCATTAATAATGTTTTTAGCAGATTTTATTAAATTTGTATTCATTAGTTCTAAATTTATAATAAATATAAGAAATTTTTAAAGGGAAATCAGAGCAATCTTATGTCACAAATTACTTTAACTTGAATCAAAATAATATTTGATTATAAATTACTTGCTGAATTTTGTTACATTGTTTTAAAATATACATTATTATTTTAAAGTATGAAGCATAATATACAGATATTCTTCAGTTTAATTAAATGACTGGGATCAAAATACTTTATATTCTATGTAAATTTGAAAAATATTTTTAATATAAATTATAAATAAAAAATTCCTAGACATGGATGAAATATGGTGATGATTCAATTTTTATACTTTCAGGATATTATAGCACTGTATCATTCCCTTATGAAAGAGATATAATGTCACATAGAACACTATCATATCAATAATATCATATTTAAATTGAATAAACAATATAAACAATATATTAAATAAATAAGCCAAGAAATCTGGCTTTTTAATATTTTAACAATTCTATATTGAACTATTATTATAATTATATTTTTTCATCTTATTTGTTTAATTTTTACAATTAGTTTTATAAAATTTTAATTTTTAATTTTCCCAAAAAATAGTACAGGGTGATCAAAATGTCATGAAACCCAAAATTTAATACATTGTAGAACTGGCAGTTTAATTTGTAAAAGATTTTTAAAATAGAGTTATATTTATCTGTGACATTATCACAGTTTGCAGCATTGCTACATCACGCCATTGGTAACAGTGGGCAGAGCATGTATCATTGTGTTGAGACAGAACAGTGCCTTTCATATAGGAACACATCTTTATTCTTGAGAGTTACTTCAAATCAAAGTTATATACAACATATCAAGAAGAATTTTTATTTGGTTTTCCAGATACAAATCTATCAAACAAAACTATATGTATTAACTCTTATCTCACTACATGTTAATAACCCATTTTCAGAAGACTATAAGTATTATGATCATAAGTGCTCAGGTTGTCTGTTTTGATTGAGGATAAAGTGGAGATGATCAATCAAAGATTTCTTCATTCTCCAAGAAAGTCTCTTTGAAAACATTCTAGAAACAGAGTGGACTATTCTGCAGGAGTGCTTATAAAGCTACAAAGCTACTGAAGTTATATCCATACAGGATTAGTGTTTTTTGCATCAACTCCTAGAACCAGATAAGGAAAAATGACTGCAATATTGTCATTGATTTAAAAGTTTCATTGGAAATAATATGTCTGTTCTAGACAAGGTTTTCTTTTTACCAATGACTCAATACAATGATACATATTCTGCCTATTGTTGACCAGTGGCATGATCTAGCAATGTTGCAAACTGTGATAATGTCATAGATAAAAATAATTCTATTCAAAAAAAATCTTTTACACATTAAAATGCCAGTTTTACAATGTATCAAATTTTGGGTTTCATGACATTTTGATCACTCTGTATTAATTTTTGGGAAAATTTAAAAATTAACAGTTCCATCTCAGTGGCTGTGTGAACAGTCAGTATTACAGAATATGGTCTTTGGAGAACCCACATAAGTTCCATGAATAGCCATTGTATTTTCTGAAAATCAGGGTGTGGTGTGTTATATCTCATCAGAGAATTATTGGTCTTACTTTTTCTTGGAGACAGTGACAACTATTTGCTACCAAGAAATAATGATGCAGTTCATAGCTTCGTTACAGACTGATGAACATGATTCTGACTATAAGATGGAGCAGCTGCACATATAGCAAATACAACTATAGAATTTTTGCATGATTTCTCTGGTGATTAGATAATTTCTTGTGATTTATTGCCCCTTTAGTCACTAGATCTTTCTCTTGCTGATTTTTATTTGTGAGGCTTTTTAAAGGATAATGTGTATTTGAACAATCTGCATTTAATATTATTATTTTTTATTTTTCTGTAAATGCCTATTTATTTGCATTTGTAACTTATAAATATATGTTTATTTTTTGTATTATAAAAAAAATTTCTCTTTTTATCTTACAATTAACAATTTATAGTATAAATAACTTACTTTCAAAACATAAAAATCAAATTTGATCAAACCATCACTATTGACATGAAAACAATCCTGTTGGTCTTTTAATTATATTTTCAATTATTTGGATAATTTCCAAGTTATTATTATGGATTTCTTTTAAGAAATCACTGTTTTTATGTTACAGTAAACTCAATAGTTTGAGTTCCACTCATTCAAAATTTCATTTCATTTCAGATAATACATTTAAAGATTTTCTTTGTTGATTTAAAATAGTAAAAGAATTTTATTAGTATATTAAGCCATTGTATGCACAATTGTTTTCAAATGTTTGTTTTTATTTGTTAAGAATTAGGAAGAAAAAAGTTTTCAATATGAGCTGATACAATTGGAGTTTTAAAATAAAGAAATTTTCGTGCATATTAAATTAAGAAAGTAATTTTTGATTTCTGTATAATATAAGTATAGAAATAGTGAATGTAGAATATTAATAAAATCATAAATTTCAAATTCTCTTTCTGTAGTATATTCTGCACAATCCAAACTTTGAAGTAATTTGAGGCAATCTTAATTCTGTTCATCTAAACTATTGATATTTTTTGTTTTGTATATTAAATATAATATATACAGATTCTATATCATATTCAGCTCAGCTCCAGTTTATGATATTATTTTTAAAAAATACTCATAAAAAAAATTCTTGTAAATCAAGATCTAAATTGCTATTAATTTCCATTAAAAAAATCATAATACATTCCTGAGTCTAAAAAGTGGAAACCACTTTTCACTGAAATATATTCAAATACTGTCTGATTTATATAAATGACAACAAAATAATTTTTATAATTAGTTTTAAATATTATAAAAAATCTAAATACAGTAAAACCTCGATCTTACAGACTTTGGATTTTACAGACACCATCCCAAAAAATGAAATAATATTAATACAATATCTGCATAAACTGTCTACAGTATTGAGATCTGCCAAGCTTCGATATGACCTTTACCAGATTTTTTTAGAAATATTGAAAAGGTGTCTGTTTCCAACACATGAAATGGCAGATACGGTGTATAAGAGTCAAAAAAATTGCTCAGTACCACAATGTACATCTAGAGCTGATAGTGAGATTAGTTTGCGTTGTTTTCCAAAAGACCGAAAAATGCAAAATTCTTGGAAAATAGTGGTGCAAATTGAAAAATAATACAGTTTTTAGGCATGAGTCGCATTAATTAGTACAAGTATGTTGAAAATGCTAATTCATGTTTATAAAAAAATTTTACTTCGATTTTACGGACTTTTCGATTTTACGGACTAGTCTTGTCCCCTATAGTCCGTAAAATCGAGGTTTTACTGTATGATTTCAGTTACATACGTATTAGGTTTTTAACTGACTCTTTATACCAAGAAATCAGCAAGTTATAAAAGTTTATAATATGTAGTTGTAATTAAAGACTCAATCAACAATCCTGCAAATGAAATATATACATTCATATACAGAGTATCTCAAAAAGTCGTTGCGAACGTAACATGTTGGTTTTGTCATACCATGACAAACAAGATTTACCTAGGAACTTGTGTCCAAAAATTTGAACGGCGACTGCTAGAGGGCGATGTTCGCAGGCATATGGTTGAGTGGGAAACATGATCATTTCAGGCGAGAACGTTGCAGGAGAAGGATGAATCAGTTTAATAGCACAGAATTGACCGATATGCATTACGTTTATGGTGCCTGCAACGCCCTCGCCTGAAATGATCATGCTTCCCACTTTTCCATAGTCTTGTGAACATCGCCCTCTATCTTGCCAAACGTAACATGCTGGTCTGTCGTACCCTGACAAACAAGATTTACAAATTCCTTTGTAAATCTTGTTTGTCAGGGTACGACAGACCAGCATGTTACAGCATTTACAAATTCCTTTGTAAATCTTGCTTGTCAGGGTACGACAGACCAGCATGTTACGTTTGGCAATGGCCTTTTGAGACACCCTCTATATGTAATATGTAATTATGAAACAAACAAATGGGCGAGGGGATAGGAAGAGAAGTTACATATCTCCGAATTTACGTAAGTTTACATCCTGCATAAGACACTGACAACAAAGAATAGACAACAAAATTATACTGTACTGTAATAATTACTCAGAGAATCTGGGATCTATATTAGAAAATACGATATGCAATCTGTACTTACCACTAGCAGAATTGTAGTTTGCAAGCATCAATGTGCAATTAGCTAATGTCGAATACTTTACTGCATGTACAGTGATTGACGTAGACAGGGCGATACAAGGAAACAGTTGCACTCCTGATACTTCTATTGGTAGAGAAGAGATACGATATAAGAGATTAGATTAGTATACATCAACCATATTCATTAAAATTCATAACAAGTAATTTCGGTATATTTTTCAGTTACAGTTTTATTCATTTGCACCATTAATCTATCTTTGGGACAAGAATATGTATCCAGTGATTCTCCCAATCTTTTAGCCTTCTAGCTGACCCCATTACGAGTGTTGACCAGTCTGTGATGGGGTTTAAAAGAGGCTTCGGCCAAATAAAATATATCCCACGAGTAATATGGCGACTTAATTAAAATTAACGTAACCTATATTAAGAAAGAGATGTATTCAGTTATACAGTATATGAGTATGTATGTATATATACACTAGGGGTACTACATATACACCAAGTGTATATACGAGGTATAACCCCAATATTGAAGTTATATATTCCACTTGATCATTATCTTGGTGTTTGTACATATAGGTTATGTATAATCTTATATTGATATAATTACCAATTACAGCTATTCTAACAAATAAATATCATAATCATGCTTTTATTTTTTCATTTGAATTTTTTGGCAATTAAAAAAAAATCACATAAAAAATTATAATATTTCAAAGTAGAGAACGGCGATGTATCGGATAATTTTTACATAATTAATAGTGGGATAGATCGTCTTAATATTATTATTAAATTAGACAAGGTTTTAAATTAATACAACTGCAATTTATTTTTCAATTTTATTAACAAAATTTGCATCGCAAAAACTATTCTTCTACACTGTTGTCTAGAATTAATTAACTATAGAACCGGTCCTGATCATCATAAATCCTTGAATTGTTTATAATAACTTTTTTATTTTTATAGATCGTGACTGGAATCTGTTGAAATTATGTTTTGAAGTTTTATATTTATTTTGTTTTTATAATATACATTCATGCTTATATCTATCGGAGAAATGTTGTAAATTTATCTCTATCGAATGAAATATACTTTTGAAAAATTCTATGAATAAAATCACAGAAATCTATGAGTAAATTTTGATTTTTTTTTTTTTTGTCGACAGATGACGCCACTTTCCATTCTAGTAGATTAAGTGACGGGCGAAACAAGCCTTTCCACATGCTGTCCATCCGTGCGGAGGCGTCATCCGGATGGTGGAAAACAAGGATCGACGTGCCAGGCCCGGATCCCAAGAAAAATATTTTCATGAGATGGGACCCGAGAAGAACATTTTGATTATAATGAATAAAGTACTCAGATAATTATGGAATTTGAATACTGATCGCTAAATTTTTACAATTTTTGTATAGAATATTATGTATTTTTTATTATTTTTATCATTTTTTTCTGTGTGTTTACAGGAATTAGTTGCCTAACGAAAACATTTTTAATAATAAAACGTTTGATGTGATTTATTTGACTTAATTGAATGTTCTGTTTGATTATCTTCTTAGTACAGTGGTTCTCAACCGCCGTTCCGTGGAACACTGATGTTCCGCCATTCTATTCAAAGTGTTCCGCGAAATAATTTATTAAATAATTAAGTATTAAATACTCGAGTAATCGGAATATTTTAATCAAAACAATTCTGTGATAAATTGAACAACTTGGTAACACGTCTATTCATCCTACTCCTACTCACTCCAACGGTTTTTAGTTTTTATTTGTATCTTGTATTCATGAATATTATATTACTCGAGTCGCCGCAAGCGTTTCGCCTGTTGTACAGGAGTTTTCAAATTTCGCGGAACACCTTGAATAAGTTTCTACGTTTGACCTTCCAATTCTAAAGCTAAATTTTGATACAATTCCACACAAATAACTGAGATATTATACTTCTAATTGGTTAATATTCGCTTATAATATTTATATTCCTATTTATACATTAAAATATCTATTGGCAAGAAACACTTTTGCCTGTTAGGTCACTTAGGTGCCTAGGTCACATGGCCACGTCATTTCTTGATGTCAGACCGATGTTCGGATATTAGGTTATTATTTCTTAGAGACACAAATATATATATTTGTATTGTTCGTTCTCTAGTTAATTAATTTTTTCCTTCTTTACAAAGTTAAGAAAGATGGTGTTCCGCTATCTTTCTATTAGTACCAAAAGTGTTCCGCCGATAAAAAAAAAAAGGTTGAGAACCACTGTCTTAGTGTTTAAATAGTTGCTTCTTATTATTTAAAATAAATTTTTTCGTTATACTTTAGAGACATTTTTCTTACTGTAGCTGATTTGCGATTTTTTCTCATGTTTTACGTAGTTTTTCATGTGCAATTTATCATTCATTTAAAAGTCATTCTTCCACTCAATTTTCAGTAGATTCAACATTTTCTTATTGTTTATCTCTAGAATCAATACCATCGTTTATTATAGAATAATTTTCCATTTTAATAACTGCATAATGTAATAATGTGATATGCACAAGGCATGTTTACTGTCCTTTCTTTTCTTTGTTCTGTCTTTTGCACACAGTCTATGTTTGGAAATCTTCTTTGATAAATAGTAATATTAGCCACTTGGTTTCCTATTATTTATTTTTATATATTTATTTTTATGAAAACGACATAAATTTTGTTTCATTATTAATTTTTAATAGTAATTAATACACAAACAAAAAATTGTAATACAGACAATATTAATATTTTATCCGCTCCTATCGCATCCAATACAGTAACTAAACCAGTAATTTATTTTTAATTGGTCGATTTTTTGCATTTTTTATGTAATTTATCAATAACTGATTTCCTAATATTATTTTCTACTAAGTCATTGACTTTTATGGAATTCAATAGTAACTGTTTGTTGATAAGTTTTGATATCAGGAGAAAAATATCTATTTTCTTTTCATGTTAGTTGGTCTACAGAGAAATAATATTTTACATAAAATCTGGGTTTATAAATAACATATATTGCATGCAAAAAATTGTTTGTTTGCGAGCAATTATGAATTAGAAACGATTTTGGTCTACATTTAAAATTCTAAGCTAGTGTATTAAATACACTTTAGTAGAACTGTAAACCTGTGGTTTACCATCTTGGAGGATCCGGGTTCAAATTTTGATCTTTAACCTCCAATTTTTCAGGAGGGATCCGGCCCCGGCCCTTTGAACCCCATCCTTCAACCATACGATTGAACCTATCATGAGTGTTTGCCAGCCTCTGATATTCATCAGGATGATTAAGGAATGTGTAATCGCCAAATGAGATAGTACACCTGAAGTTTCTGAACAATGCACGCCAACATTTACTGTTAAATAAATATTGGCATGCATAATGATAAATGACGAGGTTCAGTATAACCACCAATCATTTATGCATACAATCAATATCATTTATGCGATATCATTGGTGCATACAATATAACCACCAATCATTTATTCTTCGAATAAATGATTGGTGGTTATATTGTATGCAGCGCACAACATATCGGAGTTGAAAATGTTATGCGCCGCATGCAATTCTCGGAACGTCTGAATGGTGGTTATATTGAACCTCATGTGTAACTAACAATTAACGTTGGCATGTATTGTTCAGAGACTTAATGTGTGCTGTCTCATTTGGCAATTAAACATTACTTAATCACACAATGTACCCTTCTGCAGCCCATCATCCCCCTGTTAGCGACTTTTGGCACAAAATTTGTTTTCTTTCGAAATCGAAACCGCATGTTCCGCTGTGTAATTTTGTTACTCTTCGTCCAATACATGCTCGCTAGAGGCTCTGAAACCTCACGTTATTTTATGGTCACCCGGTATGTGTGAGCTATTGTATTGTCGGACTGCTCTAATCCACGTTGTATATCCTTTCATTCGATTCTCAAATTCGAACTATTTATCCCTTCCTAATCTTGAAATAACTAAATAGTTTAAAACTTTCGAATTCGATTTCCATCGAGATTTATATAAATTTATTAAAAAGAATCTTTCTTTAAAATAAAATTTCATTATATATTCAGTTTTAAATTTTCTTTGGTATATCATTATGGAAAATATTTTATCCCTAAAGAACAGAATGAACAGTGAATGACTATAATCGTCTTCGTGGGAGTTTAAAAATCCAAAAAAATTATTCATGTGTGACAGATGGTTTAATAGAAACATGTGTAAACATTGATGACGTCAGATTTACCTGCAGACAAATGTACTGTTTTGTAATGCCAGTAGGTTCACTGATGTTATTTCAGTTACGCTTGCACCGTGTGTCTTCATTACCTACTACACCTATTGCTTGATCTTCTATTGTATCATTATATCATTTGCAAGAAAATACAATATTCTGGTTGCAAACTGATGTGAGGTCGTTAAGCTTTACACTCGTTTAATTCAGAAACTATTATCTGCACAATGTTTATTATTTGTACATATCA
>WUQG02309596.1:0-19185 GCA_011317285.2 Androctonus mauritanicus | reverse complement strand
TATTTGAAACTAACGCACGTCTCATATAGGAATACGAGATCAGTGCCGGAACTCAAGAGACATGTTTAAATTTGCTTAAAATCGTCTGATAATGCGTGTCTCGTATTACGCGATTTCGTATAACGCGGGACGTATCACCCGCTTTGTACGGGAGTCCACTATATTTTCTTCATAAACAGACAGCATAACTGTTTATAGTCATGCAGGCTTTAAATATGCAATGATGTGAATGGAAACATACTATTAATCTCTAGTAAGCATTTTAACTAGCAATAATTTTATTTTTGTTATCTTTGTTCTGATTATTAAATTTATTTCGGATTTTCTTTAAGTTTTAACAATATATTGACTAGAAAATATATATATATATAACAACAAGCTTAAAACAAGTTTTGATTCTTTTTAAGCTTGTTATATACGTTATTATTGGAGAAGCAGTTTTATTACGCAAACATAAATTTTCCTGGTCTCTTTCATAAAAATACTTTATATATGTCGGTATTCGTCTGCCATGTATAAGTCGATTCTTGGAAGAAAATCATTAAATAAGAAGAAAAGCGAATTTATTGCATTATGCGATCTCTCTTTCTATCATCATTACACGGTTCAGCGAAGTATATAAGTATCGTACGGTTTCGGATATTATTATTATTATTCGCTGATTTAAATATTTTTTTTTTCTAACTATCAAATCATCATTAATCATTATAGAATAAATTTTAATATCAAAATTGGTTTAGTGAGTAAACTTTATATATTTAAACATTATATTTACATATAATCTACTTTTATATTTTTGCGTATTATACGTGGAAAAATAATATTGTTTCCGATAAAAATATCATCTTGTTTGATTCCGAAATTTTTTTTTTGTAAAATTGGTTTTTATAATAATATAAATTTTTCTCTTGTTTATCTACCCGCAAGATATTTTACCAAAAAAAAAAAAAAACGAAGATTGTTTTTCACTCTTGTTATTTTTACGTATTACTTTACAAGATGGCGACCGATCAAGTAAATCTATATTTATGAAACTGCTTTTGAGAAATCATTGAAGAGTACAGTTGATTGAAAGTGTTTTTTTTAATTAAAAATTATTATAACGTTGTTTAACAGCCATAAAAGCGTATATGAAACAAACTGATCGCCTTTTAAGCTTGGTCTTCGTACTCGATATCATTTTTACGCTTTAGAAAATAAGGAATATTTAACTATTTTAATAGCTTTAATATTGATATTTGGTGGATGTTAATAAATTTAAGATTAGTAAATTCGTTGTGAATAGTTATGTACGTATACACAGTCTTTTAATAAGTAACACCGGCATTTTATCCCAAGTTTTTGGATATGTAGACGGAAAATTTGTAAGGATATGTCGTCAGGGATTCTATTAATATAACACAAAATTACACGAATTTATGAATATTATATCCTTGTCAAATGCCAAAACTGCCTTTTAAAATGATAACTTTTGAGATCAAAAATTGGATACAGTAGTTTTAAAATTTTAATTGTCTTCATCTAGCCCGTCCTAAATATAGAATTATTTTTATATTTGAATATTTAATTATTAAAACAAATTTGTTTTCTCCTAAAAAAAAAAAAAAAATTGTTTATTTTCAAATTACATAAAATTATTGGTTAAATAATTAACTAAATATAATTAGAAAAACATCATCAACATCACAATTTATTTTTTCAAATAAAAAATTTAACGTAGTTTAGTATCAACCCAAAAATATTCCGTTTTATTATTAAAAACAAATTGAGTTTATAATGTCAAAATTTGTTTACATAGAAAATAAATTGAATAAATATGTATTCACTACACTTTTTATTTAAAAAATATTGTAATTTATTCCATTTGATTAAATTATATTATCTGTGATATTAATTATTTGCTTGTTTTTCTCTTCCATGGTTTTTCTTGTGAACATCATCTAGAACCAATCTTTAAAAAAATATAATAAATTTTTTAATTTTAACATATAATTTAAATTATTTTATTATTATTATTATTTCTATTAATTATAAAAGTAGAGTGCAGAATTTCGAGTTTCATTCGCTCTTTCGTCGACTCGTTCAGTTTTTTACTTGCTCGAAAATGAATTCGTTTTGAACTATGACAATTATTTATCGCTGGCAGTTTAATTTTGTCTCCAAATTATTAAATTGTTTTGAATGAGAATATTATTTTTATTCGCTAATTAATTAAAAAAAAAAAAACACTAGAATGCTTTTATCTCGATTGAATAACACATCTTTTGTTCAGTTTAACAAATTATTATTGATTGACGCATCGTAACTTTCGGGATAATTGGTGAATATTAATTTAATAGAATATTACTGTGACTTGTTAGTCTGCATTACTTACTTGCTGCGTTATGGATATTGTTGAGATACCAAGAAGCGAAATGATATTTTGGTCGATCGTTTATCTAATATCAGATTTTTGGAATTTTAAAATCAACTGTGATCTCGTTACGCGTTTTAAAACACGTGTTTGTAGTTTAAAACGTGAATTTTATCAATATATTACTTCGATAAACTTCCGATATTCGAGTCGAGGTTTATTGCATTCCTGGAATGATAAGAGCAGTAGGATATTCGTACTCTCGCCTGTTATCATACTAACGCATCTTATTGTTCCAAACTGCAGAAAGACAAGAAGAAAATGATATTGTTGGAACTCTTTTTTTTTTTTTCTTTTTATACAGTACGTATGACTATATCTTTGGGCCAATTTCGTTAATGCAGGTAGCGTGTTTTCGATATGCGATCCGTAAACATCATATATAAAAAGATTGGCAATGAAAAAAATAATATAAACACAAACATGATTTGTAAATAGAAGAAAACATTCTCAAGATGTTGTTTCTAGTTTTATTTTTTTTATTCTTGTATGAAGTCTATCATATTTCTATATTTTTCATACAAATGATATAAAATTATTTTGGATTAAAATATATATATATAATACGCAAAATAAATATTCGCATTATTTAAAAAATAAAAATTTCATCTTTATCGACAATTTAGAGAAAGAAATAATGGAGTTTAAAAAAAAAAATTATTATTATTTTGCGTAATTAAATAACTTCGGTATGCGTGAGAGAACAATCATACCTGTATCGCACTGTTTTTAAAGCAAGCATAAATGGATTCTGTGGTGATCACTTTAAACAAATTTTCTACTAACTTCGTTTAAAAATTTGAATATATATATATAAATCGTAAAATCCTTTAGAATGCAGTACGCTCATCTTTCACTACTGATAGGCAGTTTGTCGTGTTTAGTAAACTCTTAAGAACAAATGCGATCAAGAAATGAGGGCTGCAAGAAAGTGGATTTGATGATAAAGATATTAAACCGTAAGAATGGAGCCAATTGAAGAACTTAAGAACTGTGATAGGCGTTTAAAATTGCTAGTTGCTCCTTTAAGAACTCCTAAAGAGAATTTAATGCATGCATCATTCTTTTGTAATTCATATTAGGCATTCGACTTTACCGGATATTAGAATAAATATCTAAATTTGAAATTAAAAAAAAAAAAGTCTCACATAATACAGAAATCAATTTTTTTCAATAACATTTTCGAAAACAGGATGTTGGGATTTCTGCTTCTAGATTTCTTCGCTCTTCCATTTTATCACTTCCTTAGAATAATGCATATAGACAAACTCATTACCAGTTTACCAAAGTTTAAATTCTCGCTTTGTAATCCTACCAACGTTTTATTTCTGGTGGAATTCCCATACATATCGTTGAATAACGCAATAAAGTCGTACTAGCGGAAATATCTAATAGCCGTACCATTAGCATAACTAATTAAGCACTCGCTTAAGTTCAGATCATAGAAAGATGGTCGCTAAAGATCAAGCACGGTAATAATTTCTCCGCTCTCCGTGTTCTCGGTTCCTGTTTTAAAACGTCTTAATAGAAGAGGAAAGAAACTGAATACTATTTTTTATATTATTTAATTTATTACTGGCAAGATAAATGAACTATAAGTGTCTTAGATAGGTTGGTCCTAGCCAGTCGAAATTTCTACTTCATCTTAAAAAAGATTAATAGTTCAGTCAATTATATCTTCTTTAATGGAATGGCTATCGATCTGCGGCTTATGCATTTGTCTATTTATATTCTTTGGCCACCGAACCTGACTTCAAACACCAGATAAAACTCATAAAAAGTTATCAGATTCTAAGGAATTTTATTTAATTAAAAGTTACTTATTTTTTTTTATTTTTTTTCCTGTAAAATATCAGAAATTTTTGAGATTATTTTCTCTGTTTTTTACAGTTTTAATAAGGGGCTTGTTATTCATTTTTAATAAGGAAAATAAGTAAAAAAAAACTTTTGACATGTTTCGTGTTCTTAATTAGTTTGGCTCTCTCTGATTTCTTTGCTAATCGAGAGATTATAGCTACTGAGAGCATTTCGGTGTATAAAATCAGTTTAGAAATTATAAATCTTATTTATTCAATTTTAAAGGTTTAATAAAAATGGCAGCGAAAAAACCATCATCGTCGGCCATGTTGGATCAAATGCAGTTATATGCTCTTTATCCAGTTTATCATATTATTATTCTGTTTTTCTTGATACTTCAGTTGTACAATATCACCAATTACTTCGTGACTTCGAAAATATCACGTAATCTGAACTAATAATTCGTATTTTTCCGAACAAAAATATACAGTATATATATATAGAAAAAATCTTTGATATTTTATTGAACGAGAAACGTATAGATTTCAGAAATAAAAATATTCGGAAATTTTCTAAGGATTGAACGTCATCGAGTTGATTTGCAGTGGCTGTAGTGATTGATGATGCTGTTCATTTTATCGGTAATAATAAATCTATATAAAGTTTTACTCATTTGCAGGAGAAAGATACAAAAGTGATTATCGAACGTCGTCAGCAGTGTTTAATTATTCGTTTAGAATATAGCGAAGTTTTGGTTAAAAATAACTCGAATTTAGAGAATTTTTAACGTTTTCTGGAATCAATAATAATAATATCCCAGGAAAACGGAACAATTTCTGCTATCGCTATACGGATTTCTTATATTTTAAATGTTGTTCAAAATCATGCTCGGGTCTTTTTTTTCTCCATATTTTGCGCCCCTTCCAATCAGGGAGATTACTAAGAGGCGGACCAGTTCCAACCACGAGAATTTAAACTGTTGCAGAATTATTGAAGAACAGAAATACTTCTTCTTAAGTGTTACTATTCCTTAAAATAAAAATTCTATTGTATGTTATGAATAACTAGAAATTAGTCAGTTTTATCTTGAATTGTCCGAGTAATAACTGGACTAAACAATTTCTGATTTTAATTAGACGTCAACTACAGGAATGATGTTTCCTGCTTCCTTTAAGAAAGATTAATTAGTTATTTTGGAAACTGTTTGGATAAACGGAAGATAACATCTCAGTTGTCAACATTTTTAAAATGCTACTAAATACATAATAAATCAGTACTGTGTAATTTATCGAATGTTGTTTAATTATACGATATATTTTTTTAATTTCTGCAGTTTTCAGATTGGTATATCAAGCTCACTTATTTGAACATAACGGAATGCAATATTGATTTTTTTTAAAATCTGTTATTCTTTTATTTAATTTAATCTTTATTTATTTAAAAAAATAAAATTAAAATTAAAATAATTAAAAGATAATATTTTCTTTTGCTGTTGTGATCGGATTTAAGTCTATTGCCTTATTCAGTTGACTTTTAAAAATGAATAAAAATTTATCTGTATTTTGTCCACATAAGTTTTACTCTGTCTACACTACAGTCAAATCTCGGTTCACCAACTTAATTCGTTCCTGAAGGTCGTTGATAAATTGAAATGTTCGTAAACCGAAACTATTTTCCCTTTAGAAATTAATGTAAAATGGAGTAATTCCTTCCAGGATTTCAGATGGTTACTTATTTAAACTTTTACAACAGTACTTTGTGCACAAGTTCTTAACACAAAATCTATGGAAACCATTAAATCTATCACAAAAAAGATAAACACGACACTAAGCGGATCAAATATAGACGAAAACTTAATTTAGTTTTTACCATACCTGTATGAAGGAGAGTTGACGGCGTAAGTGGAAGGTAGTGAGAAAGTGAAATGTTATTTGTTTGGAAGAGGATTCTTTTTCTTTTTTCTGTCTGTTGCCACCACTCGACTCTGCTTTATATCCACTGGGCCTCTGTTTCACTAAAAAATTGTCCAGTGTGATTTGTTTTTGTTTACATTTTAAAATGTCTCTAAAATAACACATGGCATTATCATTGAAAATGTTTACTGTGTCTCGAGTTACGAGAGACAGTAAATATTTACTCTGATAAGATTAAAAAACATACTGTGTCTCGAGTTACGAACACGCAAGCGTGTTCGTAACTCGAGACACACTACGTCATCCGAGACGCTTTGTGTTCAGAAAATTCGTTGGTGAACCGAAGTTTGGCTTTGTAGAATTTTCACCATATGTTTTAAGATGCATTGTATAAATGCTTTCGTTATATAAAATAAAATACTGGTTGATTATGCTTAAAGATTGACATAAAATCGTTTAAAAATAAATAAACAATATACAGAAACATTTACTTTGTCATAAATATTGTTAATATTGTGTTAGAAATAATTTTTGATGGACAAATCCGCACTAAAACGTTTTTGTTCCATTAATCCGAAACATCACAAATCCGGATTGACTTTCTATTAGTCCAGAATATTAGTTTGTACTTAAGTAACCACCGATTTCATTATTTCACAATCACTATACAATAACAGCGGGCCTAGATTCGATCATAGCAGAAAAACAGGGTTAAATCCTAACAGAATTTAAATAAGAAAACAAATATAAACTCCGTTGTAGACGTAAAAAAAATTAATGCTTAATTGCCTGTTTATTGGTATTTTTTTAATGTTAACCGATATTTATGTTAAATCATTGCTTGCAAGTAATGATACATTTAAATACTAACGTTAAAAATTACAACATTAAAAGCAGTAATTGTAACAAAAATTATATTCGTGTGTTAACATATAGATATTCTCAGATATTCTCTTCATATAGATTCTTTAGATATTCTCAATTGATATAACAACACAAAGAAAAATATTTGACATCAAGAATTTTTTCCTATAGATTAATGCCTACATTTTGTAAATTATATTAGTTAAATATTAAAAAATATATACATTTATGATATATAAACCTGTGTTATTTCCTGAAAATGATGATAATTTATTAATTATTCAGACTACTGCAATATCTGATACTGTATATATTTTAAAATTACATTTCTCTTTTTTAGAATTTGAATCTTTCATGTACTCTATATTCATGTTATGTTAAAAATATATATACATATATATTATTTGTTATAAAGGTTATGCACTAATCTCAATAAAGAAGTGATTCCCTATATTCTAAGGATAATTCTGTTCAAAGAAACTCAAGATGGCGGACTCCAGCTAAATAATAATAATAAAATATGAACATTTAACATTATAAAATATAATTTAAGATTAAATCATTATAAAATTTATTCGTTAAATCACCAAAATCTTTTTAAGTTGATGGCAAGAAACTTAAATTCTTTTTTGTTTCTTGATTGTTTTTAAATATATCATGTATTCAGTCATGGCTGTATAAATATATTACATAATGTATAAATAAATAACATATATACACACACCTAATCCACTATTTACACGGTACTTGAATTGTGCCATTCCGGGTTAACACGGACAACAAAGATGAACTCTGTAATATTCCAGACTACGGACAGTGATGAATTAGCTGTTCCATCAGTATCGACGAGCGACATTTATGTATATCGTGCAATGCAATATATGCATAATTTTTAATATTTATGTAACATTCAATTATTAAGTCATGTTAATCTTTCAATAAATTATTTCCTCGACATTGATCCAAACATGGATGGCAGCTTAAGATTTGGAAGGAAATTAAGAAGCTCCTTAACTCAATATGAAGTGAAGGAATTACATTATCAATGTTTGCTTTTTATTTTATTGAACCGACTCCGAAAATTTCTTTAGAAAATTAATTAAAAAAATCTGAGATAGAGGAAATTAGCGGCTTTGAATTGAGAAGATAGTCTCAATATTAACAAGAGATGATGTGCAATGAACTTGTTTTGTATACATAATGAACGATTTGCACTTTTATTCTTAAATTTTTGTTTTCTGTTTGTCTGTATATAAAATTATTATTAATATATTTATAATTTACTTAAATAAAATGCAAATTATTTAATCGAGTGTTTATGGAATTATCTCTTGATTTCCTATACAAATGTTAGGCTCGATTTACATGGTATTTTTGCAGAACCAATCTATCGTGTTGTAAATCGAGGGTTAGATATGCAGTGAACATACAACAGAACACTTTTTGGATTAGATAATCTTAACACAGTAAAAAATGAATATTATTAATGCAATAGGAAATTTTTATGGGGTTTCTACTTTACTGCATTATATCATATTTGAATAAAATCAGTTGCGATTAGCAAAACCGTACAAAATATTAATGATTTAATTTATCTTTCAGCTCAAGATGGCTCAAAATATAACAGCTCTCGCTTTATGGATTCTGCCGCCTTCCAACAGTCAAATGATGAAGATAGATGGAGAAGAACCCAACGGCTGGAATGGCGTTTTTAAACTGGTCTTCCTGTCGGCTGTGGCAACTGGTGGCACCATGGGTAGTGTATTCGTCATAAGTGCAGTCACGGTCATAGAGCCATTCCAAGTACGCGGAAGTATTTATCTTGTGAGTTTAGCCATGGGTAATATGTTGGTGACAATTTTAGTGTTGCCAGCGTCGTGCGTGGCCATTTTGGCCAACATTCCTCAGGATCCAAGTATTTGCACTTTTCAGTGGCTTACCACAGTGGTGTGTTTTCTGGTTTCCGTCCAATCGTTCATGTTTATGTCTTTAGACAACTGTTTAGGATTAAATAGCCTAGTCACTTATGATTTATGTTGCACCAAATGGAGAATTCTTTTTGGCGTGTCCGTTGTTTGGTGTTGTTCCATCAGCTTCGCTGTCATCCAATACGTCATGGGATACGGACCATCCTTCTGCGATTCTAACTTCAACGTATGGCCACCGTACCACATCACTGCCGGAGTATTATTGGTGATATGCCCACTTTTGCTGACAATTATTTATTTCACACGAGCCATATTCAAATTGCGAGATTTTAAACTGCAACTAGAAGTTCTAGAAGATCCCACAGCTTACGTTTTAACCGACGAATGTTTACTAAAGAGTAATATAGTGGTGTTTATAGTGATGTTAATGATGTGGATGCCGTATGCCGTAGTTATAGTGATCAGTGCTCTGCGTCCAGTCACCATAAATCTAATGGACACATCCTGGTGGGTTGCCATAACCAATTCTTGTCTTTACAGTTATGTGTACGCCGCCACTAACAGAGATTTCCGTGAAGCGTTCAATAAGCTGTTCTATTATTGTTGTTGCAAGAGTCACGTCACTTTTACCCGCCGGTCACGTGATCCTAGGCGAACAGGTAACGGCATAGGGTTGAGAGTTCACATTATTCCTGGTCTCAACATCTACGCCCAACGAAAGGAAACGGCGAAAGATCTGCGCGTACATCCGCCCTGTAAAGGCACTTGCGACCTTTGACACCTTTCTTTCAAATTTTATCAATATCCGATTGCTAATTACTGTCGATATGGACCAATGATTTAAAAAAAAACACAAAAGGCAGTTGTAACATAAAAAGTGTCCTTCGTAAAAGTATTTGGAAGCAAACTGCCGGAATATTATTCATTTGTTAAACAATCTGAGGCGAAAATAAGTATTTTGTGTATTTGTGTAGTATACATATACATACATATATATATATACACTATATATATATATATATAAAGTGTAATTTTATGATGATTTGTGAAAAAAATAACTGTCATTAGCCAGAAATACAATATAATGCTTTACATATCGTTGCCAGTCAAATAAATAAACATTTAATATTTGTTAAATGTGTTTATACGCATAACTATATTCTCATTATATAATGCATAAATCTATATAAAAAAAATCTTATAAAGTATCATAAATTTTTGTTTTATAGATCAATATTTGGAAATCACATTAATTCCAGAAGATCTATCGCTCGAACGAAGTTCTATTTCGTTTTAAAAAAGTTTTTTTTTTATAAAACACGAAAGGTTAATGTTTTTAATATTTAAGAGTTAAATTTTAGCGATTAATCGATTAATTACTAAAATTCTAATTAATTAAATCGATTTAATTTAAAGATTAAAATTTATTTAATCAATCAAAATGGCGTACAGGAAAATTATGAAACCGATACTTCCAACCATTTTCAGAACTGTTTATAGTTTTCTGCTCGATTCCAAGAGCTAATTTGCGTACGAGTTTGCCAAACTAAATTTGCAAATTGTGATTAATAATTTTCAAACCGATTTTGTAGAATTATCGTTATTTTCATGACGATGTAATTAAAACAAAATAACATTAAAATCGTATCGACTTTTGGTAATTTAGAAAATCGATGGATTAATTTTCGATTAAAGAAATTTGATTAATCGATTAAATTTTGTTTTTTATATTTCAAATCGTAGTACTAATTAAGATAGATCAACGGCTAACACTCACATAAGCACAAAACTACTGAGAGTCTACTGAGATTATCGTTAACGAGGACATTGGTTGACAGAATAGCTTCATCAGATTATCGATCGCCTGTATATTGTTATTGATTATCTTTGGTGCATATATTGTTACTTAAGACGCAGTAGTAATATTTAGTGTGTTAAATTATCTTCTTCCGGTGCTTTAAGTTACAGAAATTGTCGTCGGGTACGACACACACAATATTTTTGTCATTTGCAACCCAAACCGTGCGATAACGGAGGATGTTTCTGTTATATATTTCATTTTTTTACTCGAAGGACATCTGATAATTTACTCGCCTCATAATGATAATCGATTTCTTTATTTGAATTCATTCCAAAAATAACGAGAGGACGGACCGTTGCCTTTTTAGATTTTAATGAAAAGAGTCATTTTTGATACCGCAAATAGCTGCGATTTATTTCAGTTTTATCGCCATGATGACACCTTCTTTATCGATCCCAGATATCATCTATTAATTTAAATGTAAAAATCTGATATTCGTTTAGGATAGGCAGAAAACTTTCAAATAAAGAAGTTCGATATGTTAGCCATAGGACAAAACTGCTACATAAAATCTAAGAAGCTTTTGTGTAAAAGAAAAACATACTTTCGTCCCTCCTCCATACTCTCTTATAGAAATAATGGAAAGAGATATTCGAGGATCCGATATCGATTAGAAGTTTCTAATGTCTGTCCATCAAAAGAAATTCTATCCTGTTCCGGATCTCTGGAGAATAAATTTTGATCTCTAAATGTTACATAATCTTTTTTTTTTTTTTTTTGATAAAACCATCATTAATATCGAATAATTTCGTTTGAATTTTGATGGAAAAAACTATATTGAGCAACGTAATAGTCTTTTTATATATGCAAATCAGAGATTATGATAGTATTTTTGTGTATAAAATTAAAGAGGAAAAATTATCTTTCGATAGTATAAAGTTGAACAAAAAAAAAAACATTCGTGCTATGTACAACCATAAACATATCTGTTTAAAAAGATTATTATTTTGAAGAAATCAAAAAAATCGCATGAAGATTCTTCATCCGAAGATTTCTTCAAATTTTTCTGCCTGAGTCACTCATAATGATGATGTTTATCATGAAGACATTTTTGAATCCAACGTAAAAAGTATTATTATTCAATTATTATTTTATTTGATAGAGAATTATTTACATAATAATAATTTATAAACAGTCTTAATCATTTTTATGATAACAACTGATATAATTGCCCAAATAACGACGTTCTTCTAAAAATTTATAGCACTGATATTTTTATTTCTGCAATTAAAATGAAATATAATTTTCATATAAATTTTAATTCCTAAATTTATGATAATTATCACATTATTCTACCCATTAAAAATTAAAAAAACGGATGCAATCTGAACTACAAACTGTAGTTCAGATTGTCGCGTGCAAAAGTCTCTGCTAAAGTAAAAAATAAATAAAGGCAAAATCAAGTAATCTTTCGAAAAGATTTAGTTAAACAATTTGAATAAATTAAAATGACTTTAATTGTTTAACATATTTAAAGGAGGCAAAAGCAAAAATTGAAACATTGTGTACTTCGTCAAAATACAAAAAAAAAAAACTTCGTCATAATAAGATTCGAGAGATAAACCTACCATTGAGGAAATCGCCTTAAAAACTAAATTTTTTGAGGACATATGATTTTATTTCGTTGTCAATTTATGATGATGATGATGTAAATCCTAGAAAATACTGTTACTTCGAATTATCTGCTAGTTTTAAAAATAGCGTAAAATGGAATGATTCAATGGCAAAAATGTTCCGGATATGTGATGGAAAATGTGGATGGAATTCCAAATTTTCGTAACTCTATTTTTACAGGCAGTCTCTTTGCTATTCTTTGTCTTTCTGGCATAAACATATTTTGTATTAGCTAGTCAGCCATGGCATTTCACTCGATGTGAACAAAACGCAATATTAAAATATAAATAAATAAACAAGATAAAGACAAAGATTATTAACTTTTTCAGGTATTAACTTGGTTGAAATATTAAAATGTTCTGAGTTTGCGACGAGTGGTAGAAATATATCACAGAATATATAAATTCTATAATGTGGAAAAGATCATTCTCTTGACTGAGGTATAAATAATCATTAAAATACAGAATTACAACATTCAGGCATTTCTTTTTAATAGAAATGGCAATAAATATATCAAAAGCAATACGTATTTCTGAAATGGAGTTGACTAATGATTATTTGAGCATGTCACGAAAGGCGTGATGAAATTATCCGTGCCTATAATGGCATAGACATTTGTTTAAATTTTCTAGTGACATATAACTGACATATCACGTATTAAAGTATGGACATATATGTTGCATAAGATTAATTATATCACATACAAATTTTGAATAATAATAATGATTTTATAATTTTTTCTTCAGAAGGGTGATAGGTAAGTAAAAGTAGAAGAATTTCGTTTTCTCTCCTGGAAAATAAAGATCCAATTCTGACACTACAAACATCATTTTTGCGAAAGATACTGTGATAGTTGAGAGACTGGGTAGAAGAGCATTGGACATGAATCAGGAAAAACAAATATTAATCCCATTTCTTTTTTGCAGAAATGTCATAATCTAGAGTATTGTTTATCATTCTTCGACATACTAGATGATGTCATCATGAGTGCAGTCAACTCATGATGGAATCTTAATTAAGCAGCTGTTTCATATCCCTCGGAGCATCCATAATCAAATTAAAAAATTATAGTGAAATTTAGAAACCCATGATCAGCATTATTTTTAAAAATGACAATGGTTAGAAATTCTAGCTATTGAAATTTTAAACGTAATACTATATTCGACATTTTAATGATAAAAATTTCTCTTTATAAAAGCCATGATGATTTTAGAGCCTTTTTTCAATGTGGAGTCACATAAAAAAATTTTTTTTAAATCGCTCTGCTTAGGCAATGCAAATTTGAATGGCACAAAATTTGTATTTTTCTTAAATTTCTTACAAATTTCAGAAAAATAAAAAATGTGATGATATTTTATGTATTTACATCCTTCAAATTCTATTACTAAAGTGAGTATGGCCTCACCTGGTTTATTTACTGCTGCAGTTGGTGTAGAGAAATTTTGAAATTTAATTAAATTGAAAAATTGTATCCATATAGATTTAGAGAAAAAGAATTTATCAGGAAATTAAAGCAGAAGATAATTTGAATCCATAAATCTTTTATTTCAAAAATCTAAGTTTAATACTTTATATAGAAAATAATAATAATAATAATAAATTTTATTATTAACAACGTCGAAGTTTCAGTTCATTATTTTATTACCATATTTTCGTTTAACGAAATTCATATATTACTAAGACTATAGACGTCATTTTTTGGAAATAGACTTTGTCGGTGACGTGATATAGAACAGTCACCTTCTCTTTCATAGATATTTTAAGTAAAATAAATTGTTTTTTTTTATTTTTAATAAATATAATAATGAATTAAAGTAAAATTTATTATTTAAGATTTTTTATTATATTATATAAATAATTATATATTTATATAATAAATATATAATTATTATTTAGAAATACTTTATATATATATTAATATATATAATATAATATATATATAATTTTATTTATTTTTTGATATTAACTATATGTATGAAATATTAAAAATATAAAATAATCTTAAATAATAAAATTTACTTTAATTCATTATTACGATATTTATTCAAAATTAAAAAAGCAATTTCTTTTACTTAAAATATCTATGAAAGAGGAGGTGACTGTTCTATGACTTTCTCACCGACAAAGTCTATTTCCAAAAAATGACGTCTGTGTCAATCATCTCTAATCACGTGACATTTCCCGCCTTTTCTTGGAAAAATGGCTGGCATCATCCGCGGTGAGAAAGAATCCACTCGATATTGTCGAAGTATGAATTGTAGACGAATAAAATCGTAAAGCTTCAGGTCTAAATCAATGCAGAATGCGTTCATTGATTTGTAAGTATAATTATTTTACAAATTATTGCTCATTTTCGATATAGTGAAATCTGACATTAACCACTATTTGTAATACAATATAATAGTTTTGTCAAAAACTATTTTAATAAATTGTTTCAATCGAGTAATCATATTTTTACAATTCATTTATAAAATTTTATGATTTTGAACTAATAAATTTCATTTTTCATTTTCATTCTGATTTAATAAAAATAGTCAACCTAACCGAGAAGAGTATATGATGGCTGACACTTATTCACATTATCAAACACACACCGCCACTGACACGGGCAGACACGTCAAATTATTCTGGTCGAGAAAGTTGATCAGTGACTATTGACGACAGTCCATATCAGTGACGTATGAATGTATCCATTACTAATGTATTGAAGAATATTTTGACGGTTTGTTCTTTGCGATGGCAGTATGTATAGTGTGAAGCAGTCTTCATATGAGATATATATATTTGACAGCGACTACTTGTAGAGCCTATCATCGTGTAATAGCAACATCGTTATGAAGTTAGCAGTCAGGAAAGGATAGTAGTTAATAAGCTGAGTCTTGATTCCTCCTGAAATATCAAGAGCTGAGATCCGAGAAGTGAATCCATTCCTCCAGATTAGAAGTATGCTGCACTTCCAGTCTGAAATATATTTTCAGAGCTAATTCTTAATTTTCGACAGTAATTTTCAACATATTTGCTAATATATAAAAATGAAAATTTTATTTCCAACATAATAATATCATTTAGTAACGTTTACACGACTGAATGTTTAGTTTTTTATACGTGGACATAGCATCTTCTGAGCCCCAAAAGTGCTGCCATTCAGGACTCACTCCGTCTGCAGATTTTGTTCCAGAGGCAGAATCCTAAATTAAATGTTTTATTTAAATTTTTAAAATTAAATTTAGATTAGACATTTTATGGAATGTATACATTCCATAAAATGTCATGAAAAATCCTACCATCATTCAAATTTTGATTTATTATTATTGCTAATAGGCGATTTTCTCAACTATATGAATAAAGGTCCTTGATAGAATTATCTATTATTTCAGTTCGTTTCTAGTGATCGTGATACTGTAAAAACAAAACTATAAATAAGTTTGTGTTTCTTTTATCATTGATGTACTGGCCTTATCAGGCAAGAATTAATATGGATAGTATAGAAATGGAAAAGCCTTCCACTACGTAAAAGTGGGTCCTCTTCGGAGGGGATCCGGGCAAAATAATCCTTTCAGGCCATTACCAGACTGGAAGGACCCCAGATTGGAACATTACCGTAATAAACGGAATTGAAGCCAGGCAATCTTTAAAGACTATCACCGATCTGCAAGAATCTCATCGAATACATCATTGAACACGATGGGCTCCGCCAGACAATCCTTGAAGATCGGTCGACCGGATGGAAGATCAGGGCTCAAATACAGGTTCTAGGTTTTCTATTGATTACTAGATATAGGCTTATTTAAAACCTATTTAAAATTTAAATGCAAACAACAAACATTCTTTTGGCGAAAAAGAATGTTTGTTGTACGCAAACATACATTCTTTTGACGAACTTTAATAATTCGTGCTTAAATTCACTATCCTTTATTGTCATTCTTATAATCTCCATGCATTGCAATATGAAAAGATAACAACTCTAATAAAGACACTCAAGTGAAGTGACTGAAAAATTTGAGCATTTTTTGCTGTTAATTGTTGGCTCTCATCAATAAATTTATATACTGAAATTTAGAATAAACAGCTATTTCAGCCATCTTATCGATTCAATTATTAAAATTAGTTAATTTCTTTATATATATATATCACTTGAGGAGCTGTAGCAAAAGGTTGAATAGTTGTATAATAAGTTTATATATGAGAATTAAGATATTCATAATTAGAAGAATCATTCAAACCAAATTTTTTTTTTTTTTTTTTTTTTGCATTTTTAAGCCTCTTTCGAATCAGGAAAATGACTATGAAGCGGGATCGGTTCCAATCACTGGCTGCGCTCACAGTTGTGAAGGGGGGCCGGATGGTGAAGGATGAGAATGGTCGTGCCAAATCCGGAATTCCGAAAAATCTTTTCAGGGAATACCGGACCCGGAACGCGAACCCGGGTCATCCTGTGTTTAACGCCAACGGGTTATCATTCGGACATCCGGCTGCCTCAAACTAAAGCTAGAATTTCTACATTTTAAATCGAACAGTTTCTGCCATTAGTTGTATTACATCTTATTGAATGAACTCTATATTAATTAAGCAGAATTTATTTAGTAGTAGTAGTATATGAACTCTAATATATTCATTGGTCTTCGTAATAATTAAATTATTCAAACACGAAAAATAATATGCTTTAAAATAAGACGATATCAACACCCGCTGAATTGAACAACAAACGATTTTTTTAACAATGGCAACATATTTAACACAACAATGGAAGACATGGTTAATTAAAGCAAAAAATCTTCCTTACAATGACAAAAGAAATTTCAAGAAGTAGCCTTGAATTTAACATTTTTTTTTTTTTTTCAAGATTGTAAAATAAATTACAATTGTTTCATGTTAAAACTAACTGAATATTTTTTAATTAACGTATTAATTGAGAAGAAATTAGATTTTTTGCGATTTTTCTGTTGTGTTTTATTGAATAAACAGCGTTGCAATGCTTTGTTAAATTAAGGACAACGCAAAATTAATTTTTTTAAATATTGTTGTAGTATTTAATATACAGTAAAACTTAGATCTAACGTTTTCCTCGATCTAACATTCTTTTTCTCCGGTTCCTGCAAAAAATAAGGGAAAATAACATTAAAATGTTTCAATCTAACATTTATCAATCTAACGTTATCCTCTGTCTAATGTTCAAATTTTCTGGTTACTATATCACCAAACTCATGTAAATAATTTTCGATGTAACGTTTGACAGAATTATTATTACATCCCGTCTTCTCACACGTCATCACAGGTTTCCCATGGGAAATATACATATCGGTACGACATTAACGCCATTTGTCGCAATGCATATGGCTTACAGCCAATAATCCGCACATTTTCTAGTTTTTTGGTTGTAAATTTCACTAGTAGTCTTCACATTGCAAAATTTTGCATGTCCGCGTCATCTATATATGTACGTCTTTTTTATTTTGCCGTTTCCCGATCTAATGTTTTCCTCAATCTAACGTTGTTTTTCGCCGTCCCCTTGGAAAACGTTAGATCGAAGTTTTACTGTATTGGATATCAAATTGACTTAATTTATGTTTTGTGTAGAAATGTGGTTCATGTATCATGTTCAAATTCTCATTTATTTTCAAACGGTATAACCCACAGATTTTGGTACAACATAGCACAAAGATTTATATTTGATCCAATTATAACTGACAATAGAAATGTGCTATTTTTTAATATATCATCGCAATATTCTAAATGTTGAATTAGTGTTAAATTTGACACATCCTCCAAAAAAATGAATTATTATTAAAAATCCATTAGTTCGAGGTAAACTTAGATTATAGAATATTCAGAGTAGAAAATGATACATAAGCCATTCTTCCTAAAGCTCTCTAAAAACCTAAGCATTAAAAAAAATCGTATATGAACCGGTATTGAGGAATTTATAGATTAAAATTTGAAATTGCTTGCTTTGAGCATGTAGTCTTTAATCTAAAGTTTTGCATCAATCATAGTTATCAAAATATTTATGCTATCAACTTTGTTATGGTTCTTATTTTTAGAATTTTTAAAATAAAAAATCAATTCTAATACACATTTTATACAGTATATACTATATAACTCGCGAGTTAGGTTTGACAACTAGAATTTTATATAATTCTTAAAAATTCATTACAAAACTGCTTAAGTTTATTTTTCTTAAAAAAAAAAAAAAATGTTTTATTTTAAAATTTCTAAATACAGTAATAGCTAAGAACTGCTTATAGGCCGCCAAACTTGACATCAAACTGAGCTGTTTATAAGCCTTTCCTAAACGTAATTATGCGGCATTAACGCCGGAATTTTGGAACGCATAGCATTAGTTTAAAATCTTTTTAAATTTATATTCAGAGTAAATCTGCACAACTTCATACACATTTTTGTGTATGGTTGATGATTATTGAAAAACAGATCTAATGTAGGACAATCATTACTTACAAGGTGCCACGAATCTCCATCGTTTTCCGAACGAGTCATAGCTTACTCGGTAGCTTGTATATAGATGATAAACACTGTAAAGGGGTTTGAGTGAATGGGTCTTTGTTTACGAGAAATTTGGGCACAAAGTTGGGTTTACTCAACGATGCACAATATATACATGAAACGTAACAGTTTTCAATATCTGTCGGCATAGCGCAGGTGGTTAAGGCGCTTGTTTCACTAGGGTCGCAGGTTCGCGTCCCATTAGCAGATTTTTTTAATATTTTGTTTTAATCATTTTAGGACATGTAACTAATACTTTTTTGTGCGTTATTGTTGTTTTTAAAATTTATTCCG